>VZTO01020773.1:24926-38461 GCA_013400615.1 Syrrhaptes paradoxus
AGAAAAAGAAAAAAAGCCGTGGAAAATCTGACATCTGCATTGTAGAGAAAAATCAATAGATAGGGAGGAATATAATTATCCCCCACTCCTGAAAGAATTTTTAAGATATTTTTCGTAACAGTGACTCATATCGGCTTAGAGCTTGAATGACATTTTAATTATTTAGGCTTTTTTTTTTTTTTTTTTTTTTTTTTTTTTTTTNGAATCACCAAAGTACAGCAGCCTGGAAGGGGTACGTTTGGGCAGAGCAATCTGTGTGAAGATGAAAAGGAAGGATTTGGCGTGGCGGGGTTCAACCGCTTCCCTCCCTTCCAGCGGTGTCGGAGGGGCGAGAGCAAGATCCTGCTCCGCTCCGCGGCGACGGGTGATGGATCACCCCGGGGTCCGTGAATCACGTTTGCCGGCGTTGATGATCTGAGGAAGCAGTTTATCTTCTTGGGAGATGTTTTGCTCCTTTGGCGAAGCGTAAAATCCGTATGGAGCATCTCCGACGGATGCTTGTGCCGGGGTTTGGTCCTTTTGGGGAAGGGGGTTGGGGGCAAAAGTGGGGCTGGGGGAGAGGGGGCAAGGGCAGGGCTGTGCATTTTGTTTGGGCACAGGCAGGTTTAATTAGAAAGGAATTGGCTAATTAGAAAGCAATTGAAAGGAGGGAGAACACTGGAAGAAGAGAGGTCAGAAGCGAAGCTGGGGAGCAAAGATGTGGCCGGTGCCCAACAGCGTGGGGCAGAGGTGGGATGGGGGCTTAGTGGGGGGGCTGGGGAGCTGGAGGTTCGCCCCCCATGGACCTTCCCCAGAGGATGCTCCCCAGGGGCTGAGCTGCATCCAGGTGGGACGACAGCCTTGGCTTGTTTGGTGGGCAGCTGGTGGGGGACCCTCAGAGCGGGGGGACTGGAGAGGGGGGGTCTCTGGGGTCTGGGGGTGCCCGTTGGCCATGGTGTCTGCGGCGTGGACACGGTGGGAGGGCTTCTCGCCACCTCTCCTGGGACAGACCCACACGGTTCCCATGTTCTGAGCTTCTGCTGAGGGTCTGGGGCAGGTCTTGAGGGTCCCGGGGGGTTCCCCTTATGGGGTTTCTGCCGGCGGTGGCAGGGACCAGGCAGTTCACAACTCAGTGTCTCGGGAGGATGCAGCCAGCGGCGGTGCGGCTCGCAGCCCTCTCTGGTTCTGCCCTCCAGCCCCGCGTTCCCTTCCCTGCGCAACCCTGTGCCGTGGCCCTTGGTTTGGGGTTTCTGCCACGATTCAAACTCCTGAAATGCAGAAATCAGCAGCGGTTCGTGTGCTTCCTCTCTATGGCTTCACTCCCCCTGAACTCCCTTTGGTTGGATGCTCTTTGAGTGACGGGGAAGGAGAAGGGGCATGTGAGGTTACTCAGTCGAGCCAGACTGGGATGGGTTGGGTGGGAGTGGAGGGGTGATTCCCACCCCCAAAGTCCCCTGGCCGCCGGTTGGCAAACCTTGCAAATGTATTCAACAATCTCCTGCATTTGAAAGAGAATTTATTTGTCATAAATAACTAGTTTTCAGCAGACTTAGAGTTTTATAGACCAGACTGGTTTGGTGCCTTGCTAGCTGGGTCAAGTCCTACACCAGGCAGGAGGATGAATTTTTGCAGTGTGGGTTTTGGTAAGAATTTGCTGTGAAAAAAAAAAAATATAGAGATATATATATCTATATATATATATCTCTATATTTTTTTTTCTTTTTGGTTTTACTCTGGTTGGTTGTGGATCTCTTCAAGCAACTGCATGGTCATCATTGCTTTAGCACCGTAGTGACCTCTCAAAGCTAGCGATGATGCTGGAGACAAAATAGGGGCTTGTTCCGCAGAGCTGATCCCTATAGTCGACAAATAAAATAAAAGTACGGTGACCAAAGTCACCTGTGACACCTGTGGTGTACCCAGGGTGCGCACTGGCTGAGTTTGGGAAATGTGATTTATAGGTGATGGTGAATGCGTGGATGCAGGGCTGGTGGATGCTGCGCGAGGATGCCAGAGCGGCTCTGCTGGTTGAACCAGGCACTTTAAAAAAATTATTTCTTTTAATGGTGTTGGATAAAGTCCTAAATGTGATTTTCCTGCCCCTGTGAAAACCGCTGGTGGATTTAATGCCCGTGAATGGTGAGAGCCTGGGAGCGCCGGAGGTGGGTGTTTTCGGAGCAGAAGCAGGTGCTGCGTCCCCATCCTCCCCGCGCTCCTCCGCCGTGCCCTGAAGGGAGCAGACGTGGCAGGGGAGCGGGGATTGAGCACATATTTCACTGGGGATGCTAATTCAATCCAGGGTGGACATTTTATAGTTCTCATGCGGACAGCAGCGCGAGGAGATTTCTGAATGGCCTGGAGCCGTGCTCAGCTGTAAATTAAGATGACAAAGCCCTCAACTTTCCCCTTCCCCAGGCCAGGCTGCCTTATTACTGGGAGGAACTGGTGTGCATGGTCTGGCTGCCACCAGCTCGGCTGAAATGATCAAACCCCGGTGTCTTTGTAGCCCAGCATCCCATCAGTATGAATTTAATAATTCTGGTTCGAGCTGGATTCAAAGCAAGGCCACGGAGGTGAAAGGGCAATTGCCGGTTCATTTAGCCACCTGTTTCCTTCCCTTCAGCGTGTATTTAATTTGTGTTGCCGAATACCTTTCCCTCCCGATACGCGGGGCTTTGAAAGTCCCTGCAGCCACCCCCAGCGGGCAAACAGAGCTCGTGTTCCTGGGGGTGCTCGTATTTTTCTTGGGGTTGGGAGCATGTGAGCATGCATTTGCCTTTATCCTTGGGGAAAAAAAATAAACCAAAAAAACCCACTTTAAAAGCCATTTTCCTGTCCCCCCAACACACACGCACAATTTTAGTTTATCTAAGGATTAGAGCGAACCATAAAAAAGGAAAAATTCAAAAATGGTTTGAAAAAATCCCCGTCTCCTGCCCATTAGTCTCCAATCCTTATGTCGAAATAGATGCAGAATTCAGGTTTTAGGTGATGCTTTGCTAGCTCCGAGCTAGGAAAAAACTTCCTAAATTTGCCAGCTTAAAAAAAAAAGGAAAAAAAAAAAAAACAAACCAACAGACTTTTGAAGTAATTTGGTAATTTAGAAAATGAGAAACGAACTTCCTATAGCACATCTTTCCTGGGTTTCCCAAATCATAGCATTGCCCCGTGACAATACAGGAGCATTTTGCCAGGCTGGAATCGTATAAAGACACGTGGAGATGAGAACAATGACGACTTCTAACAGCAGTGAGTGGCATTGGTGGAGGAAAGCCCCAGGACCAGGTGCTCCTGGCTGGTGCGTGGTATTTAAAAGCCACGTAGATGTGGCACTTGGGGACGTGGGGTGATGGCATGTGGCAGTGTTAGGTTTACGGTTGGACTTGATGATCTTAAAGGTTTTTTCCAGCTGGAATGATTCTGTGAGTTCCCGGCGGGGCTCAGGGCTCCGTTCGGCGTTGGTGCAGCATCCCACCCGGCGGGGTCCTGGCTGGTGACACTGACCCCTCGGTGCCATCACCCGGTGGATAGTCAATACCCATTGCAGCCTGGTGTCAGGCGCTGTTTCAAATTGATTGAGATCTGCAGGTTTTCTGCTTTATTCCAGCCTTGTGAGATGTGGTCTGTGTGTTGTGAGATAACCGGGAATCATGACGTTCCCAGCTGGCACGGAGCCCCGCTGCGCAGGCAGCCCAACTTTGCAAGTTTAATAAAAACTCGGGAAGGTGGTTGTGTTGGACAAGGAGCTGAAAGCGCGGTGAGAAAGGCTTTCCTCCTCTTCGTGGTGGTGTTTTATTGGACTCACTTCTTCAGGATGCTTCGAAAAGGGCCGTCAAAGCTGGGATGGTTCAGTACGCTGGGGTGCGGTCCCGTCTTCGAGGTGCATTGCAGCGGGTAAATGCTGACCTGGCGTTTTTATTTATTATCGCCCAGCCATCAGAGCTCGGTAAAGAGCTCAGCTCCCCTGGAAAGAGGCTGGCCAGAGCCTGCCCCGCGTCCGGCAGCAGTTTCTTGGGAGTCAGCAGCTGCCCTTGGAAATATTTTTCTGCTGATTGCCTAGCTGTAAGCACGGGCAAATTCTGACAGCGCTAATTAGCGTTGAGCTAACGGATACGTTTTGGTGTTGTATCGAAAATTAGTGGTACCTGAGGATGGCTGGACACCACAGGGAGAAATTAAAGTGGGAGGGATGGAAGGGGACCTGGCTTGGTATGGGGAACACCAAACACTGGGAAAATTTGAAGAGGGCTCTGCAAGTGTTGCTTTTCTTTTTCATTTGCTTCCTGAGTTTTGAATTTATTCTTTACAAAAACTAGAGACTTGTACACGTGAGAGAAAGAGCGATTCAGCTGGAGGCTGGTGCAGCGGGTTTGTGGTGGCAGTTGCGTCTGTTCTTGGATTTTGAAGGCAGCAGGCAGATCCTCCTCTCAAAACAAAGATTTCTTTCCTTCCCTTGTTTTTTTTTTTTTTTTTCCATTTATTTAGTCCACATTGTTCACCTCTTGAACTCTGCTTAATATTTGCCCCCAAAATACTCCTTGCAAGGTGTTTGTAGGTGATGTCCAAATGCGAGGAGGATCTTCTGGGGTTGTCCCATGCACAGGCCCTCTGGTCCCTCGCAGGTCCTCTCTGCCTCCAAAGATGGGGTGCATTGGGGATGCACTAACCTCTGCTTGTCTGGGGGCAGGGGATGGGGATTTTTCCCTGGGCTTTGATCTGCGGTATGGCAGCGTAATCTGCTGCAGCTGTGGAGTCCAGGCCGGTTCAATATACACAGCGAAATCTTGAAAATGGATTGGGAATTGTTAGCAGACTGAGAGAAATCCAGCAAATGTCAAACTCCAGCAGCTGTGGGGATCCCCATTTCCTCCCTTCCCCCTTCTATGCTCGCTTGGACCCAGATATCGTTTCTCTGAGTTTGCATCTTCAGGAGAGCAGGATCCAGCTTCTAAAATGTCAGCAGAAGCCGAATAATTTGGGGAAAGTGTGTGAAAACAGAGTCCATGTGAGCACGGAGCAGTCCGGCACGTCAGAGCTCGTCCTGCTGTGTCCATCCCCAGGGATGGAGAGCTCTTCCCAGAGGGATTATTTAGCGAGCTGCCCCGGCTCGTTCTCCTTCCGTGGTCCTCCTCAGCAGGGATGAACCTCCAGAGCCCGCAGATTTTCATGCACGACACGCTCTTGGTTCTTGGTCCAACTTCACTTGAAAATTGGAAAAATTCACATGCCAGCGTGGGATTGGAAAAGGGCTCGAAGACAGCAGCAGGGTAAAGATGACTTGAAACGTCCCCTAATTATGGGAGTGGGAGTTTTCTGTGCTGAAAAACAGATTTGATATTCAGAGCTTTAAGCGACTTTCCTGTTTGAAAGCTCGGTAGTAAACAAAACGTGATTAACTCCCTTAGTGAGTCATTGCAGGAAAGATTTTGGTTTTCAGTCTGGTGCTTTTCTATCATATACTTGTTTTAATTATCCCTGCTGAATAACAGAGCTTGATAACAGCGCAGGCAAGGCAGGAGGGAAGGTCATCAAGATAGCTGTCCTGTTTTAATATTCCAGCATTCTTGCACAGAGCCTCTCTTAGCATCTGCGCTGCCACTGACAGGGCTGCCGGCTGCGGCACATCCTGTGAGATGCTATCACCGTATCCTGTAATTTTAGAAAAGGTTCGAGAGGCAGAGCGAGCTGCGGATGATTCGGGAGGGGGAGATGAAGCCGTGACTGTTGACAGCGAGTCTGTCTTGTCCCTGCCTCCCCTGCTCCAGCCCTCGCGGAGAGATGGAGAAGAGAGGGACGGCATCTGCTGAATAACTCCCTAGAGAGTAAAACCACCAAGCAGCCCCCGGTACCCACCGCTCTGCTTCCCCATCCTGCGAGCCTTGGATGAAATCACTTTGCATCCATCATATTTTCATTTGTGCATTTATGGACCTGCTCTGCTTGGGGCTTTTTTGGTGGAGCTGGTCGGGGTGTCCCTTTCATGATGCTCTGATGCAGAGCTGGGCCAGGGGGTTTGCAGGTCTGAGCTCCTGGCGTGGACCCATCTCAGCCATGCACAGTGCCACCCCCAGCTGCTCCCATCACAACCTGCATGAGACCACACCACGTGCGAGGTTTGACGGTGCCTCTTCCCTCCGGAGGCTGCTGGGAAGGCCAGTGCTCAGGCTTCGGTGGAGCTCTGGGGGAGTTTTCCAGGTCTGAAGGCCAGCGGGGATGTGCAGGGTCACCAGCATCCGGCGGGGGTACCAGCATCCCGCGGGGTCACCAGCATCCCACAGGCTGCCCGCCCTCCGGGGACGGAGCGTGCACGGTGCTGTTTGGTACCCCTCCTCCCCTCCTCATCGCTGTGTTGTGCAGAGATGTGTCAGACGATGCAGAAACCTTTGCCTTATTGCTCTCTTCCTTAACAACCACTGTAAAAAAATGATTAACATTTTACTATATCTCCTTCCTTGCTGGTTATGATGGTGTTGGTTTGCTCTGTTGCTTCTCCAGCATTTCCCTCCGTGAGGTGATGCTTTTCCTGCTGCTGCCAGTCGATGCTGAGAGCTGGTGGAGCCTGTGCGGCGTGTCTGGTGTTTTCTGCACTGACCACAGGATGGTATTGGGGACAAATGGCCCTGCTCAGGGGGGACTTTCATCCTGCTCCGTGAGATGTGCTGTGAGGAGTTTGGGCTTTGACTGCCTTAGCTGTGCCAGGTTCTCCAGGTTTATTCTTGGCTAAAAATTGCAGGATGTAAGCTGTCTTGATTCACAGATTTTGAAAATGTGTAATAGTTTCTGCTTACTGTCCTCGTCAGTTAGAATGGGCATGAAAAATATTTCATTTTTTTATGACTAGGAAAAAAAAAGGAAAAATAATTTTGAACAGCAGGTGGGTGAAATCTGCTTGACCTCAGGAACGTGCCTGCTCTCAGGTAGAATTTAGGGCTGTAAACAGCCCTATTGAAGGCTACTGGGGTCACCCCTCTTCATAAAGACAACACATTGAAGCATCAGCTGGTATAAGGCTCAGACCAAGACAGGTGCCTATTTCCTATGAATTCACCTGCCAGACAATCTTGTCACTATTTTTGTGGATCTTTGTCCTCCCAGCTTCTGGCCATCAAGAAGTTTAAGGACTTTCCAGGGAGGAGGCTGCGTTCAGAAGTAACCCAGGTGGGAATGGGTCTTAATTCCTTTTGAACACATTTGTTCCCATTCAGTAGATGATTTGCTGTGTGGATCTTTTGTTCGTTTCTAAGCCGGCTACTCGATCCTCCTGCCAGATTGCCTTTACGTCTTGTATCAGGAGAAATGGTCAATAATCATCCCCAGTTCCTAATTGTTGTATCGGTCAGGAGCTCGGAGGCTCAGCTCAGCCCTTGCTTTCCCACCATCGACAGCCCTGAGCTCTCGGATGTCATACAGCCCATGGACAGCCTTGGGAATGGGATATTCTGGATATTTCTGGATAGGTGTTTATAAAGTCTGGATGGTTTTGGGGGGGTCTTTAACTGGTATATGGAGTTTTTCTTGAGCCCCAGACCTGATAAACTTTGTTTAGTGCTGCAAGGGAAGATTTAGCACTGAAAGGTCACCTGCTTCTTCTTGAAAAGGGATGCTCCCGGTGTAGCTGCAGTGGGTCCTTACAGGATCTCCCTGTTTTTCTCCTGAGGCAGGAACATCCTCATTAGGGGCAATGTCAGAGGTAGGCAAATACCCCCTAATTGTATGCAGATGATAGAGCTGCTTCAACCTTTTGACTAGTGAAGCTTTCCTCAATTTGGGATATTGTGATCCTAATCAGGGACCTTTCCCCGTACATCAAAGCCCAACCCGCATACCTTGGGGCTGGCACGGCTTGATTGCAAGGCTTCCTGCTAGCCCGCGCATCCCTGCCCAGGTGTCCTTCCTGCTGTGGACGACTGATTCCTTTCTGCTCTTCATCATTGAGTCAAAGAAATTTAATCCCAATATTACTGCCAGCCCTGGAATGGACCCACTGGTTTGGAAATGTCACCCTCCTGTTGCCCTGCGATATCAGTGCACAGCAGCCTCTGATACCTGCTCATTTCCCTGCCAACCTCTAACCCGAGGTGGAGCAGACCTGTCATTAGCGCATTCATCTGTGTTTAGATCTGTCAGCTTCCTTCCCCTTCTCCTCTTTTGTTTCTCTAATTACTTTGATTGCATCTCTGTATCCAGCCCAGGGTCCCCATCCCACTCTGTGTCACCGTTTCCCTGTCTATAGGCAGCAGAGGCGGCGTTGCAAGAGGGAGAAGTTTGGGGCTGGATTTTGAAATTTTGTGTTTAGGTCCGCAGGTGACTTTTCAGTCTGCTATACAGAGATGTCCCAGCGGCACAGACTGGTTTTTCCTGTTGCTTCTTGATGCTCTGTGCCTCGCTGCCTTGTACCCAGTGATGCTGGGAGCTGATACTGGGAGCCCTGGGCTGCTCTGAGCCACCCTGCAAAGGCTCTGGTGTGGGGACGGTGCCTTCCAGCGGCCTTTCAGTGATGGGGAATATTCCACAAGGGTTTTGTGTCAGATTTTCAGTGGCAGGAGTCGTGTTGGAGCACTCGTGTTTTATTCCTCGGGGGCGATGACTGGGCGTGGGGTGGGGATGAGATGTGCCGTGGGTCTCGGGGGGTCGTTCCCTGCCGTCACAGCCTCTCCCTGTAGTTCAACCTGAGTATTTGGCATCTGGAGATAATACCTTGACATACAAGATAAAAGTAAAATAAAACATTAGTGATGGTATTTTTTTTTCTTTTTTTTCCCCGCAGGGGCTGATTAAAATCCGAGGAGATCGCTGCTGGAGGGAGTTAACGTGCATGGATTATCACTACGAGGTGAGCGATCTGCACATTCCAACTCATTTCTCTTGCCTGCTTTACTTCGGTAGAAAAATTCTCTCTAGCCTTTCCTCTTCTGCCAGGCAGCTCTCTGTGTTTGCTTTCTTTATGGTAGCCTTCTGTCTCTGGCAGCACACGTGCGAGCTTGATGATGCTATTTGTCCCAGCCACAGTCTCAAAGACCAATTTCTCTCCTTCCCTCCCCTGAGCATCCCAGACTGATTTGGGACCAAACCCGAGCCTCACTGAGAGCTCCCTCTGTACAGACAGGAGAGGAACAGGAGGGAGTTTTCCGTAGCGTTGTGCCGGATGCTTTCTGCTCACGCTTCCAGAACACGGACGTTTGTAGACGGCAGTAGAGCATCTCCAAGATACAGAGCACTGATCGTTGGCAGCTCAGGATTACGCGGTTTTATCTCTTTGACATCTGTTTCAGTGATTACATTGCGTTCTGATTATACACTGCGGTTTGGGTTCTGGCTCTGAGTGTTGCCTCCTCTTCGATTACAGTGAGAGGAGCTCGGCTTCCCCTCTCTTTTTACCCACAGTTTTGCATTTTGTATAAACAGTGTTAAAAAAGAAAGAAGTTGCTGGGGACAGCGACGCTCCCCTGGGTTTAGGGAAGGAAACGGTACTGAAACAATATTCCCGTCTCCAGGTTAACATCAGAGGCACTGAGAATGGCACGCTGTTACAACACCTCTGCTCTCGAATCCCTGCCCATCCAACGAGCGGGTGCACGTGTGGCATCTCTTAGCATGAGGCTGCAAAGTCCCAGCCTGGCGCTGTGCTTGTCCCGTGTTGGTGAGACCTGGGAACCTCTTTGTGTCTCAACCGCGTGGTTATTTCCAGACGGAAGGTCTGAGCCATTGGCCTCTGGAGATGTACCTTTGGGGTGACATCCTCAGCGGACCTTCATCGTGTCTGGAAACCCTTTCCCCCTCCCAGTTAAAGCTGGCAGCGCCTGGCTCTGAGCTGCGGGACGTGTTCTTTATCTTTCACTCCTGTGACCCAGTGAACTGGTTGCCTGTTTTGAAATGGTGTTTTGCAGGTCCAGAAAGCCCTAGCTGCCTTCTCAAGTTTAATGCTCATTATTTTATCATCATTTCCTTTTAACGGGGTGTCACCCGCTGAATGCGAGGTGACCTTTTGTGACGGTTGCTGCTCGGTTGGCTCTTGGACCATCACTGTCTTGCTCCATTCTGGGTAAAACTTGGGATGCACAGACCCCTCAGTGCTGTCGTTCTCAATCCCCAACACAAAGGCGGCTGCGATAAATTGTTCTTCATTTTGCCCGGCCCCGCGAGGGCTNCGTCACCCCCTGAATGCGAGGTGACCTTTTTTGACGGTTGCTGCTTGGTTGGCTCTTGGACCATCGCTGTTGCTTCATTCTGGGTAAAACTTGGGGTGCGCAGACCCTTCAGTGCTGTCGTTCCTAATCCCCAACACAAAGGCGGCTGCGATAAATTGTTCTTCATTTTGCCCGGCCCCGCGAGGGCTCTGCTCCGTGTGCTGCCGGACACCTGGCTGCCGTCTGAGCAAAGCCAGCAGCTCCAAGCGAGCCCCCCAGCATCCCCCGGCCAGCTCCGCCGCTGACCCCAGCCCACAACAGTCAGCCTGCCTAATCCCAAATATTTCAAATCAAAACCAGAATCAGCTCCACAGCCCAGAAGGCTAATTAAGACCATTCCCATCATATCCATAACGCGGGATCCCCAGCCCGGGCGAGTAATTGGGAACAGGGGTGGGGGGCAGATCCCGTTATCAATTATTTTAATCCACACGAAAGAAGCTGCAATAAGAGGAAAATGAAAGAGGACAAACTGTCCACCAGCGCTAACAGACAAAAAGCTCCGATTCACCTGCTGAGCTCAACCAGCCAGAGGGAGGAAGAAAAGGGTGAAGCTGAAGATACCTCTGCGAGGGAGGGGGGGGAGCTGGGAATCTGCTTGTAATCAGGATGATAAAACCGCGTATTGGACCAGCTCGTAGGTGGACCCGGGCCAAGTGGAGTCTGCTGTGATGTATGTTGGCCACCCCAGCTCTCCTGTTCCCGTGCTGAGCTGCAGTCCAAAATCGACACGGGCGCCTCTGCCAAGAGCGTTAATGGAAACACATGGTCTCCATCTCTGGCATGGTGAGCGTGCCCCCGACTATTTATTTGTAGTAGAACCAGCAGCTATGCTCGTGGAAAATAACATTTCCACTTTTGTCAAGGAATCGTGCATAAAATAGTAAAATGTTGTTATGGCTTGGGTAATTAAACGGAGAGTATTTTCCCTCCCTCTTCACTTTCTAGTGTGCGGCGCCTTAATCCCAGCCATGGTGGAGATCTGTTCCTCCACTGAGGACTCTCTGTTCAGAGGGCTTACAGTCTGTGACACTGGGTGATTTGGAAAGGGAAGCAGCAGAGCACACGGTTTACATAGGAAAGGTGTTTTCCTACCAGCCTGGCTCTCCCCTGATCCCCGAGGAGTTGATGGGCTCCAGTAGGTGTGGAAGAGAAAGGCAGAACCTGATGGCAGTGAGCCTTCGCCACACCGCCGCGCACAGCCTGGCACCTGGAAACTGCCTGGAGGTGGGGTGAGGGCTGGGGGTAGAAACACTCCATGGAACAATCGTGCCTCTGGGTGCCAGGAGTCCCCAACTCTGATCCCAGTTTGGCAAGACACCATGAACAGGGAATTTAACCTCTTTCTGCATTAATTTCTCTGCTAATGTGACCAGAGGCTCCAGGGTGGGTGCATCCCTGGTGCAGGTCAGGGTCCTGATGCCCATGGTACCCCAGAGCATCCCATGCAGTGATGTCCGTGGTACCCTGGAGCATCCCGTGCAGTGATGCCCGTGGTACCCTGGAGCATCCCATGCAGCATGTGAAAAGGGACATGGCTGGGTGGTGACGGGCAGGTGGAGTCCTGGGGTCTGGCATTATTTATCATTTGTTGGGTTTGCCGTCGGTTCACTGCTGGCTGTGGTTGGGTGGCTTTTTTCCCAGTAATCCCAGTAAAAGGGCAGCTTTTCCTCATCGCTGCTCCTGATGCAGTTAGTGCGGAGGGAAGCTGCTTCTGGGTTTTAGGTCTGTTTGTCATCATGATTATTAAGCATTTATCTGCTGTGTACACAATGGTTTACAAATATGCGCGCAGCGGTTTGCAGGCTGGAGCTCGATTTCTGCTTCCACTGGAGCGCATGGCACAGATCCCACGGCGTTCAGCCGCGTCCGAGACGGAGCAGCCACGGTTCCCTGCGTGTGCGCATGGGGGGACGTGGCTGAGCGTGTCCCCCTGTCCCTGCCTGTCCCTGTCTGCTCCAGAGGGCATTCTGCCCTCCCCCTGCAGAGTGCCACAGCTCCCTCCCAGAGCCAGGCTGCCATATGAACCGAGGAAAAAGTCTGCTGCAAAAAAAAAAGTTGTGTTTTGTTTTGTTTTTTTAGAAAAAGTTGTCTGCTATGGAAGGTTTTCTGCTACAGAAGGTTTTCTGCCACTCAAGGCCATTTCTGTGGCTTGCAGGACATTGCCCAGGCACGGGCTGGAGCAGCTTTGTGACCACTGTTAGTAGGTACGAGGTCTGGGAGCCAGGCATGGGATCGGGGAGCACCAACGTGCTCCCCAGGGGCCTCTCCCCGTTCCCTCCTCTTCCAAGCTTTGTCTGGCCCGAGCTTTGCTAATTCTGGGTGTGCTGCTTAGCTGGCACAAGCACAATGTTTTAACGTCCTCCACATGGAGAAAATCCTCTTGTGCGAGACCTGTATTTTCAGCTCTCCCCAGCAAACCTGCAGCTCCCCGAGCCTCGCGCGAATGCGGCCGAGCACCTTGCGACCACATGTCTTGGCACGGGGCGGGTTTGAGTGGCACGGGCAGGAGAGGAGCGTTTCTGACCTGCAACCAGTCCAAATGGAGCTTTTGGATGCCGGTGGTGGTCTTGGCAGAGTAGTTAAGCGGATAATCGTGGGGGTTTAGAAATGGGAAAGTCCTACATGGTGACATCTCTCGTGTCTCCCCGTATTCCAGAGCAGAAGTGCTCCCCGTGGGATGCAATCCAGCCATGCAGGTTTTTATAACGATTGCCAAACTATTGTTGCTTTTTAATTACACACAGATATCTTGTAAAATTCAGCCACCAACTGGTAGGAGCAGCTGCCGAAGCAGCTGCCTGGGCAGGCGGGTGCGTGGAGGAGGGTCCTGCTGGGTGTCCTCCTCCTCCGCCAGCTTTGCACCGACGCTGCGCGGGAACCGTTCAACGCATCCCGGGGGTCCCTCGTGGCCCGGTGGCCTGTCCTTGGCTGGGCAAAGCCACGCGGAGGCGACAGCCATGGCGTGCACCAGGCAAGGAACCTGGGGCCCTTCTGTTCACAATTGGAACAACTTGTATTTTGTATTTTTTAATATAATTTTTTTAAATAATAATAATAGAATAATGGAATCATTTAGGTTGGAAAAGACTTTTAAGATCATTGATATATTTTCTTGTATTTTATATTTCTAATATATCTTTAAGTACTGTTTTGAAGGGAATGCCTTTATCCAGGAGTTTCTCAGTGATTTACATCCTTTGCTGCAGAAAGCCGGGCTGGGAAGGCAAACTTAGGACTGAGATAGATGAGGCAGAGGGATAAAGGGAAAGGAAAACAAAAACCTCTTCCCAAAGAAACCAAATCTTTGTCAGCGTTGGAAGTAAGACCCGGGATTTTCTTCCCCAGGGTGGAGTGATCTGTAGGTGC
>VZTO01020773.1:38480-53942 GCA_013400615.1 Syrrhaptes paradoxus
TTTAACTGCCTCTTGATTTTTTTTCTCCTGTATTTTCACTCTATTAGACCTTGTTAGACTTTTCATCTGGCTTTTTCCAATCTATTATGAAACAAAAAGTGGATGCTATGGAGCAATTCATTTTGGTAAATCAGAAAATGATCTGCTTCTGCAATCGCCAACGTCTCCGGATGGGCTTTACGCCAACAGTTTGTATTGCTGCGAGCAAACATGTTCTGAACAGGGAGGCAGATACTCAGATCTTTGCTCAAAATGTGTATTTTAAAGTTGCAAATTGATGTGGGGGGAAAAAAGTGCTGAATTAGAACAGAAGAACATTGAAAAAAAGTTTTAGGGATGCCATGCAAAGTATTTTATTAATAACATTATAAAATATTTATGTAGCCTCCTAAATTTACACCCTTTGGCCCTTTACAGAATTTTCCCCGTTCTGAAGACAGTAACAGTGAACCGTGGCAGGATCGATGGTCACAATAATGAATTATTGGGGCCAGCAGGATGAGTTCCCAAGCTGTGGCTTCACAGGGGGACTTCCAGGAGTGGGCTGGCTGTGGGGGGCCAGGTGGGCTTTCCAAAGCTGCTCTCTTCTGGGAGAAGCGCAGATCTTCCCCTTACCACAGCCACCAAAGGGAGACCAAAGAGCCTCCCGTGGTGTTTCTGGCCGAGCGCGGCTGAGCCGGTCGGGTGGCACCTCTCCCCTTGCTGCTGTGAAGGTGCCGGGCTTTGTTTCACTGGATGCAGAATAATTTTTATCTCGGCTCCTTCCTTCCTGCAGGGTGTGAGCTCTCACGGGTTTTTTTGCTGGATTTTGCTGTTTCCTCTTGAGACAAGAGGTGCTGGGTCACAGCAGCTGAGTCGCCAAAGTTGAGGCTTCTCCCAAGTCCTGGTGTGTGTGTTACCGGCTGACGTTTGCCACAGAATTGGTTGAGGTTTGGAGCAGGGACAAGGTGCAGCCTTGACATGGGGAAATTTTGCAGATTTTCCCAAAAGCATTTGAAAAGGGTGTGGAAGTCCAGCAGGCTTGCGAGTGAGCTCAGCGCTTGCTGGGCATGTGGGTGGGAGCTCAGGGCAACTGCCCGCCCTCGGCATCTCGGAGGGTTTGAAGAAGTGACCGTGGGATGTGGTGGATGTGCCGAGGGCTTCTGGAGTTGCTCACAGCCTGTTGTTACTTGAGACGGTGAAATTTGTACTCTGGGTTTTTGTAAAAATATCGGTGAAGTGAGTTGTGATCTGCCTCTGGCCACCTTGGCCAGTAGAAGCCAAAGCTGCTGTTGATGGATCCACCATGCAGAGAGGTCCACCATGCAGAGAGCCCGGCAGAGAGGTCGTGGCTCTGCCCATAGCAGGTTATAAATGCAGTTTGATTATAAATGCAGTTTGTTTTCATCTCCTGTTGTGAAAGCAAACTGTTCTTTGAGCTATGGCGACGGATACCAAAAGGAAGAGCACGCTTGTGTTCAGCTTTTTGTTTCTTTTTTTTTTTTTCCCATTTGCTCATAAAGTTTTGAAAAATGACCTTTTCGGAGGCGTAATTGAAAAAACAGTTGTCCTCATTCACACGTATGGAAGGGCTGCTCAGTGCGGATTCGGGGCTGAGGATTAGGTGCTTTCTGCTCGGTTTTGGTGATTTGCGTGATGTCGGTGCCAGCGCTGGAAGAGGGGCCGATTCCCAACCTCTCCTGTGATCAATTACGTAACAAGATCCATCATAAGGTAAGTGCACGAAGCAATAATATTGGCAGATAAGTGTCAACACGACATCAAAAGCTTATTACGCTGGGTCTGGATTGTGTATTGGGCTGCTGCAGGAAGGTGTCTGTCGGAGACAAGTTTGCAGATGAATCCCAGGTGCTCTGCATTGGATGGAAGATATCCTGGAATGCAATTTCCCAGAAACGTTTGTTATTCCCAGCTTTGGGCTGGGTTCTGTTGTTCTAATAATAGTGAAAAGTGCTCGTCACTTAAAAAAAGAGGGAGCGAATGCTTTTAAAGGCGGGATTTGTGCTGGGCTGGGGAGGACAGGTATCGCTGGGTTTGCACCGGTCGGGTTTGCTGGCAGAAGCACAGGCAGAGGCTTGGTGGCTGTATGACTTCCAGCTGAGCACCTTGCGGAAGGACACTGGGTTTTCTGGAGTTTGGGGGCTGGCAACGGGTCCTGCCGCAGATGATCAGTGTTTCTGACAGCGAGGGATGGGCTCTGGAAAGCTGTGGATTTTCAGAAGTGGAACCGTCCTTGTGGAGGTGCAGTTTTAGAAGATGGAATGATAAATACTGATATGACAGGATGGTTTGGGTTGGAAGGGACCTTAAAGCCCATCCAGTGCCACCCCCTGCCATGGGCAGGGACCCCTCCCACTAGCCCAGGTTGCCCAAAGCCTCATCCAGCCTGGCCTTGAACCCCTCCAGGGATGGGGCATCCACAGCTTCTCTGGGCAACCTGGGCCACTGCCTTACCTCCCCGCACAGGGAAACATTTCTTCCCAACATCTCATCTCAATCTCTCCTCTTTCCACTTATACCCCTTACCCCTTGTCCTCTCACTACACTCCCTGCTTTCTAAAAAGTGAAGAGGAGCGCAGGTCTTCTGCGCTCCGAGGATGGTCCAGAAGAACTGGGGTGGGTGATAATGTTGGACCTTAAGCAGAACAGAAGTGGATTTCTGCCCCTTGCAGGGACGTGGTAGGTGATATTTCATTCCAAGCGGAGCAGGCAGGGAAGCTGCTTTCCAGAGTCGTGCGCTCGTGTGAGCCTAGGTTTGCTGTCAGCCCGCGTAAAGTCCAGGAGTCTGGTTTGTATTCCCCTGAACAGCGAACATGACGGGTGGATGGGAAGCGGATTGCCAACCACCTCAAAGTCAGCATCAGTTCAGCTCTTGTCTTCATTAGGACCAGGATCCTGGCAGGGAAGTTGGGGAGTGTCTGGTCAGGGAACTATTGAAATAAGATGTAGGGCTGCAAATCAGCATCCTAAAGCAGACCCAGCATCTTTGGCCCAGGCTCAGGAAACCACATACTACTGAAGTACATGGGATGTAAGGGGGTGCTGAGAGAGGAACTTTCAGGATAGCTTTGAAGGGAAACTAGTGGTGGGAGTGGGAGGGATGGGGTACGCAGGCACGAAGTGGTCCCCCCTGGATGCTGGCTACCACGGGCGGCAGAGCATCGATTTTGCCGGGAGATTTTATTTCCATCTTTGGTGCAGTTCAAGAACTGCTTTTCTCTGTGTGTTTCTTCACCAACATGAACTGTATGAATCCAAAATCAATGGAGCAGGGTCCATGGTTCTCACTTTGGTGTAGGGCGAGCAGGTCAGTGGCACCTGCCGCTGGGATCACCCTCCGGTGGCCCCGGCTTTCCCCTGGTTTCTGGCGATATTAAACCAAAATAGGATAAACTAGCAGAAGTTTAGTGGAAATGCCCCCCAGGGAACTTTCTGTTGTGAGCCTTTTGAGGTTTTTGAAGTGTAGGAAGACATTATCCCTCCCCGCTGCCGGGATCAGCGGCAGAGCTGTCAGTCACCCGCTGGAAGTGCATTGGGAATATGCCAATACCGTTTTCAGCAGTAATACAATTCCTCTTCCTGGATTCTTTTCTGTTTTTCTTAAGGATTTGTTTTAAGCCTGGTGAAAGCTTCCTGTACAACTATTGGATTTCATCTCTTCGTTACACTCTCCCACTGTTTCCAACTCGTTTAGAGACCACCCAGGACCCTCATCACTTGCCTTCAATATTCTCCTCGTTTCCCTTCCTCCCCTCTCTGCTCATTTGCTCGTTTTCAATCCTAATCAGATTAATCCTAACGACCCACTGCACAGCCACTGAACCAGCTCTCCGTGCCCTGATGCTGTCCGGGGGTTTTATCCCACCGGCTGGCTTCTCCAGCAGCCAAGAGCGATGGAGCCCATCGCTTCCCTCTGCCTACCCGGGGCTGTGGGGAATAACCTGCTGCTCGTGAAACGTTCCAAACCCAGGAGATTTGTCAGCTTTGAAGATAACAGAGGCAATGCTCTGATAATTATTTAAATTGAGGATTTATGAGCTGGTTAATGGTGTGTTTTAAGAAATCTGCAAAGAGAAGAAAAGATGACAAATTTCACTGCTATCGGGAAGAGAGAGATGAGATGGGAAAACAGTAGAAGAAAATGGAAGAGCTTCCCAGTCTTTCCAAGTAACGTGTCTGTTCTCTCTCTTGCTTTATGGACGAGTATTGCTCAGTTGGCATCCCCAATGTGGTGTCAGCAACTCCGCTGGACCATGGCATCTCGGTCCTCCAGGCTCCATAACCCCCTCCACTGGGCTGGACTGGGACCCTCTGCTGGGATGGGGCAGCTCCACACCCAGCCCGGGACTCGCTCAGACCTTGCCCAGAGCCCGCACACGGATGTACCCACCCCTGCGCTCTCCCCGTGGTCAAAACTGGTCTCCATGGCAATAAGTCTACTAATATTTTATCATCCTTCACGCATACATGGTCTTCTCATCCATTCCCACCTTCCCCAGTGTTTGTAGGGGATTAACCATCGTTCCAGTTCCTTTCCTGCAGAGCCCTTTGGGATGATGGGAACTGTTGGTGTTTGCCAAAATTCAGCGCTCTGCTTTTTCCATAATGTTTGCTCTCAACGGTCCAGAAGTCAAAACGAAACTGAAACTCGAACAGAGCGATTTCATGTAGTATCAGCTGCAATATAACTGTATGCAGAGCTCCAGCGTATGATGAAATGATCCCAAACCCAGCCTACGTCCTTGCCATCTGCTTTTCCAGGGAAAGCAAAATAACGACACGCTTTTAATTGCAGATAGAGTTGAAACAAAGAGGGTGTTGGTTTACAAGCTGGTGCTTTCATCTTTGGAGATCAGATTGCATTTTGATCAGAGGAGGAAAACATGCTACTGTTCCATCTCCGTCTTGGACTATGAAATGTGTTGAATTGTTTAATGAATTTGCGCGTGATAGAGCAGCCTGTTCTAATTGAATAAGTAAAATATTGAATTTGTTGCCTACAAAATAGCAGACACGCAAAAACGTTCTGCTGAAGAAGCTCCATTCCAAGAGGTGGGTGTGCTTGCACATCTCTCCTCCCCTGGTCTCTTACTGGGATTTTTTTTTTTAGGTGAATAAGCAGAAGAAGCTATTGCAGTTCTCAGGTTAACCCCGTATTAATGCCTGCATGCGCCAAAAGTTTTAAGTTCAACTTGGAGTTTTATTTCCGTGAAAGTGTTGGGCTGTCCAGGAGAAGGACCAGCCACTGGCAGAATGTCATAACTAGTAGAGCTCTTCCATTTGCTGGTAAAAGTTTGAATTCTTTGCATATCTTGTGTTTACATTTAATTTAGGCTGTTTCCAGGCTATTCTCGGTGTTGGCAAACTTTCCGTGTTGAACACATGGTTGACTTGAATTGCAGCACACAGGTAATGTCACATCAGTCATCCGGGGGCTGATGGCCCCATACGATTCCCATACACATTTCCCTCCCTACTGTAGATGGGGAAGAATTCCGCCTATTTCTCCAGTTTTGTTCTGTAAAAAAAAATTAATACAACCTTGGGATGGTGCACGAATGAGTTAATCATAAGTCTCCGCTGGGGTGTTTTGCTCCAAAGTCGTGTGCGCCAAACTGACCTTTAATCTTGGAATATAAATCACTTTCCAGTCCTATTATTTGTAAAATCCTACAGGCTTGCGAATGCACAAAAGAAGCCTTTGTCTCCTATTAATTTAATTTATAGGTTAAAGTTTCACATCAGTGGCAAGCAAAAGCTGATTTACTATTCGCTTCAGGAATTGCCGTTCTGGAAAGCACGGCTCTTGCTAGACTGCCTAGAAATTGCAATATGTAATTAGGAGCTCCTGTAATTATATATAATGTAGTATAATTTGCTTATCTTTTTGGGTATGTATTGTACATAAAAGCTGGGAGGGTAACTCAGCGTGGATTAGCTATTTCAACCCTAAAAACTGGACAGATGAGTAAAACCACTGGGTTTTGTCTTTTTCTATTAACGTTGCAGCAGGATGAATATTTTCAAGCATTTCAAGTTGCTGCCCTTCTCTTTTATGTAGAGAATCATCCCGTCATCTCTTGTGCAATGCCATTTGTGCTGTAGCAAAAAAATAACCACTTCTGGGTAAAATTTAGATAAAGGCAGTATGGAGCATTTCCCACCAGTTTAAAACAGCACAACCATTCCTATTATTTTTTTTTATTTGACTGAAGCTATGAAATTCCTCTGTAGAGTCAGATGTGGGACCCTGGGTTCTCTTCCCGGAGTTAGGAGTGTTCCCATCTGCAGTTCAGACCCATTTCTTCCATTTCACGGGATTTCTAGCTAAGCAATTTTGTAACCAAGTGTTCTAGTCTGTCTCAAAATAACTTGAGACAAAGAAATAAAACTTTCTTGTGACCATGCTGTCATACAACATTCCAGGGTAAAAGCTTTGACTGCTCGGGGTGTTCCTGAGAAGCTTTTACCTCTTGACCAAGTAGGGATTGGGAATTGTTGCCCTTGCAATCATGATGGAAATATTTCTATTAAAAATGGCATTTCTCTTACTCATATTCTTGAATTCCCTTATCTGTATTTTTCGGGGATCATATTCTTCCTCTTCCCTTTCAGCCTGGCCGTCTCGCTGGCTAAAAGGGGTTTTATTGCTTTGGCATTAATCAAGACATTTGACAGAACTGAGCTGGATCCTGTCCAGTTAGACTGAGACAATATTGAATTTCGAACTGTCACGTTGGGTCCATTTGAATGTAACACAAGCTTGTCGGTCTCTGCACTCAATCCACGGGTTTAATGTCCCAGCCCAAGGTGAGTGCCCACCTTTCCCCACCGCCGTGGACGGAGGCTGCAGTCGGTGATGCTCTGCCGGGGCTGTGTGCCAGGGTTTCCCATCGGCTGCTGAGGACACTGGGCAAAAGCTCTGTGGGACAAGCAGGGAGAAGTGGGAGGTGTCCCTGCCCATGGCAGGGGTTGGAACTAGATGGTCTTTAGGGTCCTTTCTCCACCCCAACCATTCTGTGGTTTTATGATAAGGTTTTTCCCTCAGAGCCACATTCAATGAACTCGCCTTTCTCCAGGAACCTGCCAACATCTGGAGTCATGCCCCTGGTTCCCCTCTTCCCTCAGGCTCCGTTGGTGCCGTGGTGAGTTGGGACCAGCATCCTTCTTTCACCCACATTTCCCCTTAACAGTATAGGTATGAGGAAGAAATTTTTTTACAATTTTTACTATTTTTTTCCAATGAGGGTGGTGAAACACTGGCAATGGTTGCCCAGAGAGGTGGTAGATGCCCCGTCCCTGGAAACATTCAAGGTCAGGTTGGACGGTTGATCTAGCTGAAGATGTCCCTGCTCATTGCAGGAGGATTGGACTAGTTGACCTTTAAAGGTCCCTTCCAACCCAACTCAACCCAACCCAACACAACCCAACCCATTCTATGATTCTATTATTGCTTTTTTTAAATTCTGGGTGTCAGGCCATCCACACGCACACGGAGGAGAGCATGGGGAGACATTAACCCGCAACTCCTGCAGCTAAGCAAGTTCTCCTCTGCAAATAATACTATTAAAGAGCATTTATAGAAATATAAAATATGCGTTGGCTTCAATGCCCCCTAGTCTATTGCTTGCCACAAAGAACACGTAGGTTTGTTGGTAGCTCGAGGGCCTTGCAACAGCCTTCATCGTGTTTGATAAAATTTCCCGTCATCTGTCTGAGGAGCAGGAATAGTACCCCACGCGGGAGGTGGCCCACGCTCCCCGTGAACCGAGCCAGGATTGGTAAGTCCTTAAGGCGATGGTTGCAATTAGCAGTTTGCAAGCAGCCCACAATGGAAACCTGCTTGAATGTGTTACCCTTGGCCCCGAGGCAAGTCAGTGAAATATTTTAATTCAGGGAGTTAATTGCGATTTTAGCAGCCCGGGTTTGGCAGGTGATGCGAAACGCTGTCCTGCTGCACTCCAAGCTAAACGCCTGGGAACACCGGCGCAGATGTTGAAACCCAACATGAGCAAGAACAGGCTGGGAATGTTTCTTAACTCGTTACGTCGTTCATTAATGATTTTGTAGTCTTGCTGCCACACTTGAGGTTGCTGCAGGTTGCCTCAAAGAGTATTTCCAGCAGCTACAGAACGAGCCCCGCGAGCAGCTGGCACGGTCGGATCCTGACGTCTCTCCGCTGGCTCGGGGTGCGTCTCCCTTTGCCCTTGCTCACCGGTTCTGTTGGTAGACAGACCTGATGGACGTTTCCCCACCTGTTCTTCCTTTTGAACATTGAACCTGAACTATCTGAGTGCACAAGGATTGGCAGCAGGGAGCGGGAGCTGGAGAAATGTCGGTTCTCTGCCAAAAGAAGTGAAAGGATAACGTGGCTTGTGCTTACCAAAGGGCAGTTTTCTCAAAGCCGGTCAAACCTGACTTTCCTCATTAAGCCTTGGTTTTATTATAGAGAGAGCAGCTTGCTTTTGTAACTTTTTATATAAAAAAGAAAACTAGCTGAGATTAAAGTTCCCATGAGGGTGCCTCTCTGAATTCCTGCGCCCCTGGTCCCGTGTGCTGACCTTGGGTTTGGGTGCCGTCAACAGGGAAACTTCTGCTCCCACCAGTTCTTGTGCCAACCCTGTTCTACCAGAGGATGCTCGGGAAGGTCCGACGGAGGTTGCCACAGAGGGACTGAGGGTCCCAGGGGAGGATCAGCACCTGAAACCCTCCACGGGGTCTGGCTGCCCGGTTCACTCCCAGGGCTCCCAAGAGGATGTTCTGCTGCTGAACGTGTTTTCCTTCTGCCAGCGGTCCCCTCGCAGTGGCCTTGCAGGACTGGAGGCAGTTGTGCGGGGCTGGGGCTTTCTTGGCCAAATCCTGCTGGGATGCTGCTTGTAAGAGGTGCTGAGCATTTCCAGCAGGTTGATCCCTTTGTTTCCCAGAAACTTGCACACACAAGGTTTTCAAAGGGCAGCCCTTTAATTCTTTAAGCCACTAGTCTGCGTTTCACCGTGGTCTGTGAATTCGTCGTCGCTGAGAATTTCCTTTAAAAGTTTTCTAAGAAACGTACCCAGCAGCGCGGCTTTGAAAAGCAGTTTCTCTCCGTTAATGCATTTCGCTTCTGCAAAAAATGTTTGATCACTGCTGTTCCTCTGTGTATGTTTGTGTGCAATTTTCATCAAGCTGCTCCTGCTGTACATTTTCCTAACCACGAGCAGGATCTAACGGTGCTTTTTATAACTCCCCTTTGCAGTTATCCGTGCCAAGTATGCGGCAGCACCGCACGTGACCCGGCTGCTACCAGCAGCCCGGAGTGAGCTGATTACCTTGGGGGGATGTAAAGGCCAGCAGCAGTTACCCAGCGTGGCCAGTTAGCTGCTTAAATAGTGGAGGTTTGCTTTCCGTGGGTTTATGACTCCTGTAAAGTCTCGGCAGGATGATTACCATCCAGCCCATCACTTTCCTCGTTACTCTAATGAGTTTATCAAGCTGATGGGCAAGGGCGGAGGGGAGTTCCCGGGGATGATGGAGTGGGATGCTGTGCAGACCTGAGAGCCATGTGTGTTGCGTTAGGTGATTAAATGCAAAACTTTCTGAAGCAGAAAGCACTTCTGAGATTTGTAGCTGATAACGTTTTCTTGTTTGTGGGACAGCTGTAGGTAAAAGGAGGAGCTCCGTCGGAAGGACTGTGAAAGATCAGTACGAGGAGGAGGGTTGATGCCTTTTTTTTTAATTTCTGGAGTTAAAGGTTTTTTAAAGGTGGCAGTTTGCATGCTTTTGAGGATTTTATCAGTGACTTTGTCCTGTTCAGTGTCTTGTATCTGTAGCCCGGATGAATTGTTGGGTCTTATTCTTCTTCCTAGCTGGAGTAACTGCAGAGTAACCCAGCCGGAGGGTCAGGAGTGGGACCCTGCAAGGCTCCACGGGCAGGAGGGAGAAGCTGAAGCTATTCACCTTACTTCTTGCTTGGCACCGTCTCCTATTTAGCCTGACAAGGATGAGCCCAGGTTTGATTTTATGGGATTTGCCTCCAGCTCGTGCCAGGCTTGAGACCTTCCAGCCCATCTTCCTCTGCAAGTACTTTTTTGGGCAATAATACCGGCTTTTAGCAGGGTTGTCTCTCCATCAGGCATGGTATGGGTTTAATTTGCTAGTTAAGACGTTACCAACTTCTAGATTTCTAATGTTTCCTCTTCTACGAAATCTTATATGTCACCTACACAGGAGCCGTTGTGGCTGGGGGTTTTCAGGAGAGCACTCAGGAATTTCTTACTGCTTCTCCGGCACTTTAGTTCAATTTACACTGTACACGAAAGCAGTTGCTCCCTTTAGGTTAGGGTAGGTTACATGCTCTCCTCCGCGGAAGAACAAAGGACTGTCTGTTCCAGCGAGCGCGGCTGTGAGTCGGGAGGTGATGCTGCAGACGGCAAGGATGCGAGATGGGATTTTGTGTTTCGCAGTGAGGGGGTTGACGAGCAGTGAGAACGCTGCAATAAAATAGGACACCAACAGCCCCTTAAATACTGCAAATGTAGAAATGCACGAGAGGGTTAAAGCCCAGGGCTGCGTTGCTGTTTTCTGCAGGGACCCTGTGGCAGCCCTTTGAGGTCTGGGGAGGATGGATCCCGTGGTCCTGGCATGCTGGGAGGGGGCAGCGGGGTCAGGCGGGTCGGTGCTGCCCTTGGGCTGTATCCATGCCTGCGAACAGCTCTGCCCTCCTCCGAAGGCTCCTCCACCTCCGGCACCATGGGGTCTCTCCATACTGAGCTTAACTTGCGTCTTTGTACCAGATTTGGGCTTTTTCAGTGCTGCTGAGATGCTGGTCTAAAGGTGATGGCCACAACTGGGTGAAATACCTTCGTTTTTCTGTTAGCATCAGTCATTTAAACAGATCTTCATGGAGAACTCTGCTTTCCCATCAGTTGTCCTGGGTGGTCCCCAGCATCCTGCACCTTTTGCTGCTTTTTCGGCCACATCCCCTCCAAGCCCATCCTTGCATCTTGGTGACTGGGTAGCCCTGTGTAGGGCATGCTTCGACATTCCCAGAAGTGCATGGCGTAAAAGCACCAGATAGCCATAACCCTGGTGTCTTTTCATGCAGACTTTTGGTCCACCTCCCTTTCCGAGCCCGTTGGTGATGCTCTCCATGGCTGGTGTTCACGTGGCTCCGGTGCACGCAAACCTCTGCACAGTAGCGAGCCCTAGCCGCTCTTCCAGGACTTTTCACACTGGGAAAAATGAACCCCCACGGACCCTTAAGAGGTGTTTTCTTGTTTGGTTTAAGGAGGCTCCACAACATGCTGGTTTTATGGGTACTGCGTTCGTGTGCAGCAGAGCTGGCTTTAGGGTCCCCCTGGGATGAGTGGCCCCGTTACTCCCCCAGTCTTTTCTTCCAGCAGCTGTATTTAGAGGTGGAGCAGATGTGAATTTGTGTAATCTCTGCTCTGCCGTCAGGCGCTGCTGCTGGAGCACAGGACTGGAGGCCACAAAAAAGCCAGGTGGTTGTTTTTACCCTGGAACAGTGGTTGAAATGACGACTTGAAGTTTGTTTCTCCTGCTATTAACATAACCGCTGCCTTTGATCCCAAGGAATAGCTAGAGCAGAGCCGGGCACGCATTGCTGGAGGTGGGGAGATGTCGGCACCTGATACCGTACAGTGAGAGTTGACTTCTTACATCTCCTCCTGCTCCTCTTAGACAATCCCAGGGCTGTGCCCTTACTCTGTACCTGGTTTTGCGCCGTGCAAACATGGATTTTCATGGGTTTTGAGGGGACTCTGCCTAGACTCAGATCCAGGGGGTCGTTCTGGAAGGTCATCCGCATGGTGGCCAAAGACCAGAAGCCATCCAGGGGACTGTAGCCTGTGTCAGTTTGGGAGGGAGGGAGAGAAGGACTCTCTGAAGCCAGATGGGTACACAGAACTCAAAAATAATTGCTGGAATTTGCCAATAGTTTGGATTTCAGTAGAGCATCAGACTTGACATGCTTGTTCTTAGGAGGAACTTCCACCGGCCTTCCTTTGCCCACGTCTCCAAGAGTTGTCCATGTATCTAGTCGCCACTTCCTAAGCCCTTGTTTCTTGACGATGGTCCCCCTTTTGTCAGCTGGTGGATTTGAGCCCAGCCTGCCTGAGGTGATGCCAGACCTTGCAGTTCTGTTCTGCAGTTGGTAAAACGGCTGAGGAAAGAGTCACCCCCATCAGAGCCAGGAGGTGGGTTCCATTCTGGAACCAAGAGGTCACACGTGTCCGGCGTGTGCTGTGTGAGGAGATGCCGGAAAGGCGACAGCCAGGTGCCGTGGGAATATTTGGTTTTTAGCCGAAAGATGCTCTTGTAAAAGCATCTTGGGAAGAATTCCTTACAGCGTGCATATCTTCATCTTGGTCCTGAGCGTGCAGCGTGCTGACCATCGGTGTGTCCAGGGGGACTTGGTCAGACATCAGTAATTAACTCACCGTTTAGCACTGCACATTTTTAATGAGTTTATGGCTTCTGGTAGAGCCTGACCCTTAGATTGCTGCTTTTTGTTGTAGTCCGTTAAGACAGACTCGCTTCAGGATTTGGTTCTACCTGTCGAAAGAATTTATTAGAAAAGATATTGAGAGCTTTGTCTTGTTTCGTTTACAGATTTCATGGGATAAATTGTATCCATGTTATGGGACCATGAATGTGTGTCTATGACACCAGCTGGTTTTGATAAACTAGAAAATGGCCCGTCTCGAGTAAATTAAACACAAATTTTACGAAACAATTATGCATCGGCCTTTTTATTCCCTTCCCTCAAAGTTTGAATTTAATTTTATTGCTTGAGATTTAGCAGAAATTCAATACTTTATCTTCTGAAGAGGGAACCGTCTCTCCGAGGCCCAGCATTCCTTTGGCGGCACAGCGTGGATTTTGGGTTCGGAGCGCAGCGTATGTTTTACCAAATTTAAGTTGTTCTGTACCCAAGCTGCCCAAGTTTAGTGGATGGTTAAAACTTTTGAAGTTTGCTCAAGAATGTGCTCTATGTTTGGTTGCATTAGAGGAAAGATTTCTCCTTTTTAATTTTTCAGTTAAAGCAGCCTTTTGTCAGAAGGCCAGGCTCAACCAAGATGTCATGAGTCACTCATCTTTCAAAACGCCGGGTCAGGCCTGCAGAGCTGTCTGTTTATTCGATAAGGATGCAAGACTTACCGTTATTGAAAGAAAGTCATTTAGAGCCACCGAGGCAGCGCTTAGCCTTGTGGTTATGAGATGAGCATCTCATCTGCTCAGCACTGGGGATGCGATCCTCCAACTTTACTGATGATGGAATTCTGTTGGTGTCTGGGGGGCTCTGGTGTAATAAATACTTTGACGCATGAGAGTTTTGACAGCAAGACCGGAGTGTTATGGATGTTTGTGCATCCATCAGCCTCAGGATCATTTAATGGAGGATGGAAACAAAATCCGGTTGGTGTTGCTGGAGAAGGCAAACCTGGTGCACAGGTGGAAGGGGAAGAGGGTTTAGAGGGTGTCGTGGGCATGGGTGAAGCCTAGGGAAACCTGTTGTGTTGACGTCATTGGAAATGTGATGGGCCAAGAGTATTGAAATGGGATGTGATGGAAGAGGAGGACACGCAGAGGCAGATCTGTAGGAAACCAGGCTTCAGAGCTTCAGCTCCTGGTGGCACAGATCTCATGGCTTTTGACACCGTTTGCTGTGCACAGGAGATCTGCATTGTAGGAGAGAAAACTGGGAAGAAAGGTAATATTTTTTAAGCATTCAGCAGATGCACCCAGGAGCTACCCTCGTGGGGTCTGGAGACTGGGCTCCTTCATCCGTTGTAGAGCCACTGGCTTAGGCTGTCTCCTGGAATGCCACCTAGTGCTTCCCTACAGTTCTGGAGCGCCCCAAACCCTTCGTTCTGGAGACAGTAAAGCCTCCGTTGACTTGTTTGGTTGTAGTAAACCCAGGGCTCGTGGAACGCTGGGTGCTTTTGTTCTAAGTCTCTTTGGAGGTTGCGTGTTTGTCTTCTGCTTGGCATGGGCTTCTGGACCAAGTGCAGAGTGTGGCGTGGAAATTTCAAACAGCTTTACGGGCATACTGCAAAAATTAGCTTGTATTGCTGTGCTCTGTGTTTGAGAGGGGGAGTATCTCTGCGGGGACTCAAGCCCAGCGAGGTGAAGGCAGTGTCCCCTCATCTCTTGACTGTTGGGTCACAGCATAGAGCTGGGGACAGACGATGGGTTCGCCTTACTTGTGGTTGCCCAAAACTGCAATTTCTTAGAGACAGACCCTGGTCTGACGACTGTCCAACCACGAACATGCTCCGTATTAGCGAATATGGTCGATCGTGGTCTTTACGATCTGCTGCTCCATGGAGTTACCCCCTCGATATCAATGCTGTGGGGTAAAACTCTTGGCTGGAAATGCTGCTTTCCAGTCTGCTCCCTCAAAGAACGTCCTTTGTTCTTTTTAAACTAAAATGGTGCAGTTGCTGTAGAAGGATAGTGCCCGGGGCTATCTGGTAGGAGGGTTGAGGTGGGTGGAAGAATGATCACATTATTCCCCGTAGACATGTGGTTGAGTGCACACGCGGAGGGGCCGCTTTCATGGGCGCGGGTGTCTGCGGGAATGGTGGGGCTGCTTCTGTTTTGGGGGAGAGGGGGAAAGGAGGGAGAAGTTTGGGTTTGTCCCAAAGGGCTTCGCCCCAAAGGGCTTCACCCCAACGGTTATCAAGATTTTGTAGCATTTGCTTTTGGTGAGTTTGGCTCTCGCATGAAGGTCCCCAACTCCCCATCGACACATTTGCAGGCAGCTCTGAACTTCTGTGAGTTTGTGCCAGAGCTGTATTATTTTAATGTGGCTCTTAGCGTGTAAATCTGTCTGTATTGTGGTGTATAAACAACAGCTTTTTCCCTTTGCAGTTTTTTTAAAACTCTGCTTAATTTTGTTAGTTCCTCTGGTTTTGTCCAGGGCAACTCCTGCACGATGCAAAGACTGAGAAAGCAAAGTCCTGTTTTAAATCAAATAGATCGTCTGCCTTTTGATATTTGAAATAATTTCATTTCTAGAGGATGTTCTTGCGTAGCGGGGTGGTACAGGGATGATTCGATTGCGGACGAGCGCTGGGTACAGGAACTCTCAAAGGCTGGGAGGAGGTTTTCCGCCCAGGACACTGGCAGGTCCCCGAGGCGCGCGGCGCTGGCAGGAAAGCCATTGTAAAGCCATTAGAGGTGTCACGCTTCTTATCTGCTTTTTTGTTTATTAAAAAAAAAAAAAAGGCTACAAATAAAGCAGTGTCACAAGATCCTACTTGTAATTGAGGGTCCTAAATTAATTAGCCATGGTGAATGTTCTGCATGGCTTTCTCTCTCCTCTGAAGAAGGAGCCCTTTGTGCATCGCGGCCGAAGGCAGCCCGGGCAGGATCCGCACATGAAATACCTGAGGGCATCACGGGGCCTTTTCCTCCTTCTCTTATTTTCACACTTCTCTTCCCCTTTCCCTGCCTGTC
>VZTO01020775.1:5740-53632 GCA_013400615.1 Syrrhaptes paradoxus
AGTGAGGGTGACAGAGCACTGGAACAGGCTGCCCAGAGAGGTTGTGGAGTCTCCTTCTCTGGGGACATTCAAAATCCACCTGGATGCGTTCCTGTGCGATCTGATCTAGGTGTTCCTGCTCCGGCAGGGGGATTGGACTAGATGATCTTTCGAGGTCACTTCCAATCCCTAACATTCTCTGATTCTGTGATTCTGTGATTCTGTGATATTTTGCTTTCAATTCAGTAAGTAATAGTTCTAAAATATGTATTATCTGTTTTCCAGTCTTAAAAACACATGGTTGCATGATTAGATCTCAAAGGAGATGAGGTCTGTTTAGTTAATACATGACACCTCAATAAAGACTGATTTTATTTGGAAATGAATTCTTTAGACAACAAGAAGGCATGTTATCTTCCTCTATACATTTTCTGTCTTGTGCATAAAAGCTCAAGAAGAAAAATAACAGGTAAGTATTAGCAGTCATGCATATGGTAGGTCAACAAGGAAACAAAATGAAAACTCCTCTGCCTGAAATATAAATTGCTACTCATCTGAGCTTGGAAATACAAACACAAACATTTTTGCCATTTAGCTAGTGAACCAGAGGGAGAGAGGTCTCTAAGGAATGAGAAGCCACATAAACAGGCTCTGAAAGAATATAATCACAATCAACAGCACCTAAAACCCAGTGATCTCTGAGAAGAGAAAGTTTACTCATTTCCTTCACAGGTTTATTTGAAGAGCTTCTTTGTAAAATGAGGTTCATACTGTCATGGCAGATGCTCCAGCATTTTCCATAGTAGATTGGGAAAGCTATAATGAGGATTGCCTACAAGAAAGCAGTGTCACTGAATAGCTATGAAGGAGGAGTGCTTGCCCCAAGTACCTTTGGCACCCTTGACTTGGCATCTACTCCAAGAGCTCCAAAGCTCTACTTTTTAGACATGGAGCTTGTGAAGTCAGAAGCAGTCTTCAAGACAACTACTCATGTAATTCTTATCCTCATTACATGCACAACCTGTGGGCAAAGCCATCAAAGGTTTGATCATCAGAAAATTAAACCTTGAAACAAAAATCCCTTAGATCAATATGCAATGCAAGGCTGGAGTGTAGAACCAAAGCAACATGCAGAGGTGACACAAATGCTGGTGCACTTACAGTTTATTATTATTTAGGAATTATTTGAGTTCTGAGATGAAAACAGAAATGTTAGATTAAGCATGGTTTACTTTTCTATAATGGATATGAAATCAGATTAAAACAAGTTTAACATGTTTCCTGCAACAAATTATTTTGAGAAAATTATTGTAACGGTAAATTCTCCTGTGGCATATAAGTATTCAGGCATTCCTCATAGCAGAAAAGTTATTTCCAGCATTGCTACAGGCCTTCCTCTAGATTTTCAGTTCCTCCATTTGTTCCACAGTGATACAGATATTTCTCTCCTTTGTAAAGCATTTCAATATTTTTTTATAAATTGAATTCTGCTTATTCCCTTAACTCCTCTTTTGGACTCTAATCTGTTTTTACTCCAAACAAACATTTTTACCAAAATTTTGTCATTATACTTATAGACATTATTTCAGCAGTTCTACTTTTATGAGCCTCAGATAAGGGACACAAAAGTGCCAGTAGTAGCCAAAGGTCACCAGTGTGGACACAGTCATCATGCTCTAGAAGGGTGTAGCCCTTAGCAAATGGATGTAAGCCAACAGATGCCATCTGGCTTCAGGGCCAGGGCAGCTCCCTGACCTTCCTTCTTTTAACAGTGCTGACATAATGATGCACAGCTCAAACTGCTATGCTAGATCAGTACCTGTACACTAAGGCACGCCCAGTGTTAATCTCTATAATCCTTACTGCTTTGCAGATTTTTTTGTTAGCTGTTGTACTGAAAAAATAAAGATTTTGGATAATCTTTCTGATGTTTTTTGTTTTCATATTTATTTTGTTTGAAAAATGGAAAAGTTACAGAAACATACTAGGTGAAAATCATATACTTAACTGGACACTCCAGTCTTCTTTATTCTATTTCCCTTGGTCTTTTATGAGTTTTTTTTAAAAAAATAAAAGGGAATAAAGACAAATCTGAAGTTTTTTTATATGTTTGTAAAAAGGTGAGGTCAGGCCCTCAACCAATTTCAATCAAAGTTTTGAAAATGGAAGTGTCCTTTACAATAAATTCTATAATGTTATGTTTACACAATTTCTCTTAAAATGTTTTTGACTGAGATTATTCAACCCCTGATTTCACAAGTTCATCAACAATCTAATCTCCTCTCCAATTTTCTATAATAAACTATTCCCGGAAAAAACATCGCTCAGCTCTTATTAGAGTAGTTAGCACCAGTCACACCAAGCTACACATTGGCAAATCAGTGTGAGTGTAAGTAACATAATTTGATTGTTGAGAGGATGAAACAAAGCATTTTCTCTCATGTATGTGCAATTCACAGCTTCTCTTTGAATGCTTTTAAATAATTATAACGTTGCAAAAACTGCCCATAAGCCCACTTCCAACTAAATAGATGTCAGTGGAAAACGTAAAGTAAGGGAATATTTCTATGGCTTTTGCCTTCCAAATTTTTCCCCAGTTTAGCCAATGCTCATCTGGAAACTAGACATGTTCACTTTGCTTGAAACATGGAAATATAGTCCAAGAATTCGGCTTATTGTTTTATTTTTTCAGGAATGTATATTTCATATTTAAAAGGTTGTACCTTACTTAATTCTCTCCATCTATGAACATCAGAAAGAAAACTTAGATATTTGTGTTTTCTCTAGAGTCAGGGGAACAAGACAGTGCTTGTGTCTAGCTGATAATGGCACACATACCAACAGTGAACCCTAACCTTCCTGGCCAGGTGGCATCTGTTGCATGCTCTGGGTATGGCATGAGAATATGGAACTGTTTGAAAGCAAGACTCAGTAAAAAGGATGGGAATTTAACCATACCTGTAATGAACTACCTTCTGAAAACACCTGGGTTTTTCCTCAGAGGGAGCTAGTAGGTTTGATTCAACAGAGACTCTGGCAGCAACCAAAGGTTCAAGTAGTATCTAGATTCTTGTAGATACCAGAGTCAACCCCAAGTTTGATTTGAGACGTAGAAGCATACATGTACAAGCACCTCTCCCTCTAGCAACTCCAGAAATTATTCAGGAGATTACATCAGATTACATGTGTGTTTAAGGTGATTAAAATGCCATGGAATAAGCCTCATCCCAAATGACAGCAATTTATTAAAAAATGTGAGTAGTTTCACGTGTGCCAATATTACTATGGGAATTGTTGGAAAAAAATAAAGAGGAGGAGGGAATGTTCTATAGACAATGGCTGTAAAGGACACAAATTAAATTTAAAAATTTATTGTATTTAAAAATATAATATAAATGGCACAAGTTAAAGTCATAATACAATTTCCTTTCACTGAGAACAAAACACTGTGAAATATCAATATAAGTGCTATTCGTATTATTACAGTGTAGAACTCTATTCACTTCAGTGTTTTTGCTATTGAACAATTGTTGTATCTAAAATGTCACCTTGACCTTACTGGTCTCTGTACTTTTTCTATACTGAGTTTATTAGCTCAGTACAAGAGAGCAAATAATATCACATGCTTCTACTGTAAATATTGTGCATAACTTATTTCTCTTCTCTGGAGACTTTGTTTCTGTTCAACAGCCAATTGAGCTGCACTGCTTGGTCTGTGATTTCTGCACAGTTATTTCATTAAAACTTACTTTCAGTTATAAAACTGGGGTCCCATCTCTTAAAATACTGTTTGTGCCTAAGAATTCTGGAAACTTATCTGTAAACTATTGTCTTTACTCAGCCATACACTGAGAGACAAAACTGAGAAACTCTATGAACCTCTGAAGTTTCTTGTGAATTTTTTGGGTAGAGGGGGTTGGAGGTGATTCAGTTTCCACTAAAACAATTCAATGATATATTCAGAGTCCTTTTATTTCCTGACAACATAAAAATAACATTTCAACTAAAACAATTCTTTCATATTGTCTACCACAACCCATTCATTTTTTACATATTTCCATTTGCTTTTGTGATTTACAGCATGGGCTCTATGGGCTTTTAGTTTCTTGAATTTATAACTATTGAATGATACATTACATGCATCCTTTTCCCCCACACTTCTGGTATTGGCAGGATTATTAAAATTTTATTAGATAAAGCAGCAAAATATAATTTACTTCCTGTTGTTTTACTGGCTATGTAAAACTAGGCTGCTGATTACTGGGAGAATGAGACTAGGCAAAACATTAAGGGGTTTGTAAACTTTGATTTATTAATAAGCATTCACTGAACAGACTTTTGTCCATTCGGAATTGGAATAGTGAGTTCCTGTAAGATTAAAAAGCTTTTAAAGAGATTTAAATATGATAGGAATCATTTGGACAGACCCACTTGACTTTATAGATTTTTAAGATAATACCATTTTAGAAATGCTCTTTATTTTTCATAATGGGAGCCTTTGATTATTTAAAAAGAGATTTTGTAATTTCGGCATTTGATTCCTGATGGACTCCTGCATTTTGTTTTCCTGTAAAACACAATGTGGCATGTACTTAAGTCAACCTTATTTTGCATTCTTTCAACCACTTTGTTCCTCTGGGCTCAGGGGGAGATTTGCTATGGGTAGTCTGCAGTAACATGCATGAGCAGTCTTATGCTATATAATTTAAGTTGCCATCTGTTTAAACAAAAACTTTTATCCACGTTTTCTTTTTTATTAAGAAAACAATTCTACACAATGCACTGAATTTAAAAGAAAAAAAAAGCAGTCAGAAAATGCCAGAAGTGCAGCCGTGCTGACATTCATCTATCTAATTATTCAGCAACCTTGGACATTCTTCTATTTATGGTTTTCTGTGAACAGGGCATGATCCTTAATCAGAGAATCACAGGATGGTTTGAATTGGAAGGGACTTTTAAAACCATCTAGTTCCAACCCCTCTTTCACTACATCAGTTTGCTCAAAGCACCATCCAACCTGACCTTGAACACTTACAATGATAAGTCATCCACAACTTCTCTGAACAACCTGTTCCATTGTCTCACCACCCGTATTGTGAAAAAATTCTTCCTTATGTCCAATCTAAATCTACCCTCTTTCATCTCAAAACCATTGCCCCTTGTCCTGACTATCACTACAGGCCTTGGTAAAAAGAATTTCTTGAAGAACTGTCTCTGGAGCATAACCATGAGCAGGTTGAAAACTTATGGGGAAGAATTAGAGACTGAGGCAACAAAGGGAACCTTGTGGCTGGTGTCTGCTAAAGGCTGCCTGATCAAGGGGAGCCTATTGACAAAGCCTTCTTGCTCCAGCTACAAGAGGCATTGCGCTCGCAGGCTCTCGTCCTGCTGGAGGACTTCAACCACCCCAACATCTGCTGGAAATGTAGCACAGCGAGCTGTAGGCAATCCAGGAGACTCCTGGAATACATTGAATTTCTTAGTAATACCAGAGGGAATGTGATATTAGACCTGATGGTCACCAACCTGAATGGTGATGTTAACATTAGAAGCAGACTGGGATGCAGTGATCATGCACTGGTGGAGTTCACAGTCCTGTGGGATATGGGTCAGGCGAAGAGTAAAGTCAGGACCCTGAATTTTAGGAAAGCAAACTTACAGCTGCTCAAGGAGTTAGTCAATAGGACACCCTGGGAAAGTGCCCTCAGTGATAAGGGGGCACAACAAAGCTGGCAAATCTTTAAGGATGCTTTCAGCAGGGTGCAAGAGCTCTTGATATCCAGGTGTAAAAATCAGGAAAGGAAGGCAAGAGACCAGCATGGATGGAGCTGAGACCTACTGGTCAAACTAAAAGACAAGAAGGAAATGCACAGGCAGTGGAAGTAGGGTCAGGCATCCTGGGAAGAGTTTAGGGATGTTGCCCGGTTGTGTAGGGATGGAGTCAGGAAGGCCAAGGTGCGGCTGGAGCTGAACTTAGCAAGGGACACAAAGAATAATAAGAAAAGCTCCTACAGGTATGTCAGCCAGAAAAGGAAAGTCAATGCATCCAGGTGGGCTTTGAATGTCTCCAGAGTAGGAGACTCCACAACCTCTCTGGGCAGTCCAGATGAGGCCCACAAAAATAATCACAGGGAAGGAAAACCTCTCCTCTGAAGAAAGGCTGAGAGAGTTGGGGTTTTTTAGCCTGGAGAAGAGGAAGTTCCAGGGAGACCTTATAGCAGCCTTACAGTACTTAAAAGGGGATTATAAGAAAGATTGGTACAGGCTTTTTAGTAGGGTCAAGGGGTAAGGTTCAAAACTAAAAGACAGTAGATTCAGATTAGAATAAAGAAGAAATTTTTCATGATGAGAGTGGTGAAACACTGGAACAGGTTGCCCAGAGAGGTGGTAGATGACACATCCCTGGAAACATTCCAAGGTCAGGTTGGACGGGGCTCTGAGCANTTTATGTAACAAAATGCCACAATAAGGTCTCCCAGGAGCCTTCTCTTCTCAATATTTTTTTTCAATATTTGAATGTAGTTTTTGTCATTTAACTAGGAAAACTGACGATGAAGGACAAACAGTCCTTTTGAGGCCTGAAACTTTCCTGAATAGTTCTAGACAATTGTAGAGAAGACTAGGTCTGGTCTGTGATCCTGTGGTGGGTTGACCATGACAGGCTGCCAGGTGCCCACCAAGCTGCTCTTTTACTCACCCTCCATCAACAGGACAGGAGGAGAAAATATAACAATAAGTTCACCAGGTACAGTAAGGACCATACGGAGATAAGGACAGGCAGTTCACTTGCCTGTCACATTTAGGGCTGATTACAACTTCAGATTCTTTTTAATCTAAATATGATTTTGCTGAGAAGAGAAAGGTTTTTGACTCTCAATGAATGAAAGTTTTCTATTAGACATTTGAAAATGTTAAACCTGTGGCTTAATCTTTATTATTTTATAATATATTAAACTCAGGGAACACTAAATAAAGCACCCTTGAAGTAAAAGCAGCATCAAAATCAATTTAAAACTGTGTCAACGGATAAGGATGTCTTCTATTCTTGGGTATACTGTTAGGTTTTTAGCAAAAGCAGTATCAACTAAAGGGGCAAGTGCTCTGACACAAGACTGTCATTTAAAATTTGAATTTCCAGTGAGGCTTAAATATTATTACTTTGGAAAAAAAAATCAGTGGTTATGGCTGCTCTTTCCAAAAAACTGTTTGATCTTTGTTCAGCTGCAGATACCCTTTAGACTCCTGTTTTCACAGTTATTTGAGTATCTATCATTTATTTCATCTGTTACTCTTTCGCAGTAGCTCTGAACTGTCTATTCAACCTTCCTGTTAGACTGGGAAGTGCAGTGACGTTGGATTAATAAATTTTAAATAAAGAACTTCATAAAGCTATCACAGTGATGACTCTTGGGTATGTTTTTTAAGACTTCAGTGCTGAGACAGGGATAAATTGACAACAGCAGACACAAACAGTAAGCGATACTCTTCCTGTAGTAAGTGATAACTTTTGCACCCACTGTTTTTGATTTGCATCTGCTATAGCTTTGATCTAATCTTTCTTATGAGTATATATATCACCTATCCGTAGGCATTTTCCTCCTAAATCATCTTCCTTAAATGTCTGTGCTGGTGGTACCACAGGCCATCTCCATGGAAACAATTGTGCTACTACAAACAGTGAGTTGTGACATCACTAAGTGAATCAACCGGGAGGAGGAATGTTTGTAAATACAAAATAAAATTCTATAAAACAATTCAGTAAATTATAGTGAGAAATGCATAATACTGTCTATGTAGTAGATCTATGTAGTAGTGTAGCGTTCAAGGGGTTTTTTTTCTGTCTAGAAAGTTATTTTTTTAAAAAGTTTGCTGGAACATGATGGCAGATCTTTAAATCAAATCACTGTCAATCTCTTTCAGCTGACAGTATTAGTATATTTAAATAGCTTTATGGCTACAGTACCATATGTTGCAGTTAGTATGAAAATGCAAATTTCTCAGTAGAAAAAAATTCCCTGTCTCAGAGTGAACAGAAAGAGTGGCTTCATTCCTGATATTGTCTTTATTGATGTAGCTTCTGACATGATTACAGTGTATATATATATATAAATACATTCTCTTCTCATGTTGCATTTTCTGATGGAAATTTGCTATAAGGAATAAATATTTCAGTTCCTTTCATTTGTGCCTTTGCCATATAGCTTTCCTTTTATGTTGCTGTTCACTGGTTTCTTCATCCCCCAATTTAGAAAAAGAATTGCATCACCACAAACAAATTATTTTCTCTCATATTCTCCTGAACATCACCAGACTCTTCTACTAGGCACTGCATGCCTACTCTTACTCTTCACCTAATTAACTTGAGCTTTCTGTAGAAATTACAATTTTACCCTGTGGGCTTCTTAGAACTGGACATGTATCAAAAATGCTCAGCACCTCAACAGTCATGTCATACATTTATTACTGTCTTGCACACAGTAAGTCTTTTATCTATTTGTACTTGATATGTGAAATGCCTATCAGTTCTATTTAAAAGAGTAGCTTCTACTTTCACCACCAAAGAATGTAAAATATTCTTATATTTAATTATTTACCCAAAACATCATCTAATCAAGGTTTGGCAATAGCACTGATTAAGCTTATTTGAAATTCTATTCCAAAATTGTTAATCTGGATGTCCAGATTTATTAATGTGTGCTTTTTAAACAGTATCAGTTGCCAGATCAGCCAAAACAGCCCAGAAGAGAATTATTGTATTGCCTTTTGCTTATGGCTGCATCTTCCAGACTATTCCAGGAAGCTGGAAAAAGATGTGTTACTGTATAACTGATGGAAATATTCACAAGTTCCACGATCCCTTATATTTGTCATTTATAGCTCTAGAAAGGCTGTTTACAACCACAACAGGAATGAGCAAAGAATTTTATTTTAACAATTGTTTCGCAACTGTTCATTGTGGCATTGGCTTTTCTGTACCTGACAATTGAAAGAGAATTCTGAAGAACTGTAAAGTCAATATAAGTTGTACTGGAGTGTCAGTAAGTAAACCTATTACAAAGTGTGTGAAAGCAGTAGGATGTAGCCTGAAAATTAATATATTCTGAAAAACCATCTCAAGCAAAATATTATTGTAGATATAACCTATCAACTTCAGTTTAAGCTGAACAGAAGGTATTTATCCAACAGATGAGCAATGTCCTTTAGGGATTACTTTAGGGATTATTGGAATACTAGGAGTATTGTTGTGGGATACCATTATGGGAGCTTTGATGGTGAGGAGAGCACATCCAAACAAAAGCAACGAAGCTGGTGAAGGGTCTAGAAAACAAGTCCTATGAGGAGTAGCTGAGGGATCTGTGGTTTTTCAGTCTGGAGAAAAGGAGGCTCAAGGGAGACCTTATCACTTTCTACAACTACCTGAGAGGAGATGGTTGTAATGAGCTGGGTGTTGGTCTCTTCTCCCAAGTAAAAATTGATAGGACAAGAGGAAATGACCTCAAGTTGTGCCAGGGGACGTTTAGATTGGATATTAGGAAAAATTTCTTCACTGAAAAGGTTATCAAGCACCTGACCAGGCTGTTCAGGGAAGTGGTTGAGTCACCATCCCTGACGGTATTTAAAAGACATGCAGATGTGGCACTTCAGGACATGGTTTAGTGGTGGAGCTGACAGTATTAGGTTAATGTTTGGACTCAATGATCTTAAGGGTCTTTTACAACCTAAATGATTCTATGATTCTATTCTATGAAATGCATGAGAAGTTGCAGGTGACATTAAATATTTTCACAGCCATGTTGAACAAGGTATGGGGGAGCTGTGCAGAAGACATGGTATTCAACTAGTTAGTGATATTGAACAGGCCGTGTCTGCTCCATTGGGTCTTGTATTCAGGGCTTGAAAAGCCCATATGTTAGTAATACAATATGTAATTTATAAGATCTTTGAGAAAATTAAACTGTATGACGATCAAAGGGTGGGATGTGGTGACCCTGACTGGGAGACCACTGCACACTGAGGAGTCAGTGATCCACATAGCACCCCAAGCCTGTGTTGTGCTGGGCTGTGCTGTGTGTCTAGCCTGCCCTCCAGTCTGCCCTGTGCTCTTCTCTGCTGTGCTGTGCACTGGTGTGCCGGGCAGTGCTATGCTCCACGGCAAATGCTGGGGATGCAGGACAAGCTCACTGTAAGAGGGGAGCCTGCTGCCAGCACTCATTTGATACCGGAGGGACACCTCCTGTAACTGTTTTCTTGTAAGAAAGAATTGTTTTCCTGTAAGAAAGTATACAGTAGCTCAAATAGCCAAAAAAGGAGGAACTTCCTTCCATGGACCATATCTGTGCAGTGTGCTGTGGGAAAAATCCATCTGGGCCTTGCCTGTTGCTGCACAACTGTGGGGTTCCCAGTGTCCAAAAGGACATAAGACTTACTTGTTATCAATGTAACTCTTATTCTGTCTTATTAAAACAACTATTTTACTAAGCTATTTGCTGATGAACCTTTCTTACCGGTATCCAGAAATAATCCTACACCACCTCCCTCTCTCATCTCAATCCGTCCTCCCCCCAGTGCAAAGCAAACATATGTACATGCAAGAGTTTCCAATAAAAGTATTTTGTCTCTAATAAACTGGTAAAGGCTTTATTTATTCCCTTGTGGTCTATATGATAAAAGTAAAGCATATATGGTGAAGCTGTGCAATTTGAGCGCAGAGCAGATCAGGAAAGCTGTTGTACAGCCTATTTCCTGAACATTCTTGTGCTAACTCTATTAGGTGAAGCCAATTTCACAGCCTTTGGGACAAAGAAAAATTCTCCTTTCTGGTCCACTAGAGTCAACTTTACCTCGGAACCCAGTGTGATATAGGCAGGCTGCTGTGACTCCCAAGTCCAGCCAGCAGTGGCGTGTGTTCCTGACAGGCAACCATCCACTCACCCACACATGGTGCAAACATGACCAGTCATAGAAACCACCAGAAACAGAGAGAAGTGCCTCTACTGGTGCCACATAAACATGGCCAACAGAGATAGCACAGACCTGTTTCTCCTCTCTGACTGATCAAGGTTCAGGTTGACTTGGTGAAGTATACATGCTCCCTAAATCTTTTGCTTCACAGACACAGACACATTTGCAGACACCTGGAATACTACCATATACTTCAAGTCTTCTCATATCCCTGTGCAGATCACCATCCCTTTACTAAGCCACTGGCTCAGACCTGGGGTATTTCTGAGTGTCTCCTCTGACTTGCTGGCTAGTCCAGCTCAAAGTCGGATAGCAAAAAAGACACATGCATGCATGCAAGTGCACATGCAGAACAGAGACATCACAGCAGTTCACAAAGAAAATTGTTAGGAATGGATTTTAACAAGAAAACAAGGCAGCCTGCAGCTATCAGGCACAGGGGCCAGCCACACAAGTGAATTTATCTATACTTATGTCTTGCTCAGCTGGCCCCTTTTATCCTCTTTTCTCTCCACTTTCCATTCTTGTTCTTCCTGCATCCATGTTGATCCTTCCTTTCCTTCAACCTTGTCTCTTCCCAGGTAAAAATCCATCCCTAATTAAATAGTTACTGTTTTGCTGCATCCATACCCAAACCTGCTACTTCTCATACAGTTACCTAAGGCGTTCCAGCCTCACATGACATAAGCAATACAGTGACCCAGACAATCAAGCCAACCTTGCATGTTATGGTTACCAAGGCCACACTGACTTTGGATGAAGGATTTCATTCCCCAAGAGGTCTCCAGCTCTCCCAAATACCTGCAGGGTTTGGCTGTCTCTCACCTCACTGCCCCTTAACAATCTGTGAAATACAACCATTTCTCATATTGAGACCCATAGCAGCTTCTGACTCCTGTGTCCAGCAATTTCTCATGATCAGTTTACTTCGCTAAACCTCAGGGCAGGGCTTAGTCATCTGCCTATGTACCTTAACAAATTGAATGTGGGCTCTGCAGTGTTCTGCTTAATTTTGACTCTTTGAGAAGCAGTTTTAGAAGTTAATGAACATATTCTTTTGCATCTCTTGACAAAGAAATTTTCTTTTTATATGCTTCTATAGCATCCTGGGGGTTGTTCTTCATGTGGAATTATGGTAGAGAAAGAAAGCTAGTTTCTGTTTGTGGTCAAATCCAATAAGGTTTAAGACATTAAAAGTTCAGGGAAGTGTTGAGGCAGAACTCTTAGACTGAGAATGATTTTAAGATTATAGATTTTAAGAGTCTGAGATTTATCATTTTGTAGACATTTTTCTAGAACTAAACATCAATTGCTCGCTTGCACAAGTGAACAAATGATTCACAGTGATTAAATCTTTGTTTTACTTTTCTAGCAAAACAAGTGATACAGATAAATACTGACAAACAAAACCAATAAATCAGACACTGCAAATGCATTAAGCTCTGCAGCCTAGATAATTTCATCAATGATTTTTTTCTATATTTTATTACTGAAGCTGACCTCAATGTTCATGCAATGTTCACGCAATGTTTCTCCAGAGGATAAAACCGTATTTGTAGTGCTACCAATAATGTTGAAATAAAGTATGATTATCTCAAATAGATTTTTTAAGACTAAAATGTATGGGATTTGAAGAATAAATAAAATAAATATTGAGGTTACTGGAAACAATTTGGTATTTTCCAAAATACCAATGGCAAAATGGCAGCATCACATGTAGTAAAGAAAGCCAAGAATTCAGAAGGTGGTTTAGGGTCTTTTTTTTTTCAGAACAGAGTGTATTTGGTAGTCTTGGGCAATGAGTAATAGATGTTTGTTGAACTTACCAAGACTCTCTAAAGCTAAATAATGTCTATGTTTCCTTTCCCGTTGTTTTGTCATCTGTTTCATTAGAAGCCCCACTTTATACCCTAATATCTAATCAAATTCTTCTTTTCTGCAAAGTAAACTATTTTCTTCTTGTCTTTCTTGTTAAATATCTTATAGTCATCCTCTTTTTAAACACATTTTATATGCTAGAAGGCCATTATGACAACACCTATCCCTTTTCATTTTTTTTTTTTTCCCAAGCTAAATTACATTCCTTTAACCTTTCCAAGAGGTCTTATTTTTTTGAACATTTTCATTTGGGTTGTTCCTCTTCTGTGGACTTCTGTCAGTTGGGTTTCTAAAAATGTTGTGACCTAAAGCAGAGGCAATATGCCATTAGATGCGTTCAGCTTGATTGAAAACTGCATGTAGATAGTCTCAGAGTGTGATTTTTCATCTAAAAATCTGGCAATTTCAGCCATTTTCCCCCTTTTTTATTCAAGAGGTTACCATAAGTTACAATGTCAACAGCCTTTCTGAAGTGCTGATATAACCTCTTTACTGATTATTCTTTACCCAATAACATTGTTACCCTGTCAAATAAATAAATTGAATGTATTTCTACTATTTCCTCTAAATCCACCAATTAGAGCTCTTTCTTCTACAGCCACCATTCATTACTCTCCATAAGCTTGTAATTCATTTAATAATTTATTCAGGTTTTTTTTTCTGGAAACAAAGAAAGACTTAGTGGTCTATAATTCTGCTGACCCTGCTTTTCTGTCCTTTTTCATATAATTACGATGGTAAGTACGTATAAGGCCTTTCTCCAATCCTCTGGGACTTTCCTCTTGTTCCAAGAAGTCTCAGTGCTAATCGCTAACAGTTCAGACACTGCATCAGCTTGTTCCTTCCATGCTCCAGGCAGAATTTCACCAGTGCTCCAGGGAGAATTTCATCAGACCTTGTCAATTTGAACATCTCTAACTTTCCTCTGACTGTTCACTCACTACTTTTTGTCCTACACTAATCTTTTGATAAAAAATGAATTTTGCTAAATTTCTGTTTATAATTACCTTTTTTTATTTCAACAAAAACAAATAAACCACTTACAGGCTAGTATTTCTTATTTCATCTGTTATTTGCTTATGTTTGATATACAATAGCTCATTCAGTAATGAATTATCTGGGGAGATTAACATTCCTGATGTTTTCAGGTTGCCCATTTCAGGATTAGATTATGACAATTCATGGCAGGACTTGAATAATTAACTCAATAAATATTTTGAAAACCCATTAAGTTTCATCTCTTTTATCACTTTGAAAACTTCACCAATTGTACAATTGGTTATCCTTCTTTTCTTTGGTCTGGGATAGCATTCTTGATTGTGGACAATAAATAAACTGGGAATATCAGAGAGGGGGGAGGGGAAGGGTTATGTGGGAGAAAGACTGATGATGTGCAGAGCCAGCATACGAAGGCAAAATAATATGCTTGAAAAGGGACAGTAGGAATACTTGGGGACACAGTGTAGGTACTGAGTACCCAGGAAAAATGAACAAAGTGGTGGAAGAACTTGTTTTGAACTGGGTCTTCAGTTATGTATAAAGTGCTTTGGCTACCTCAGGTAGCATTGCTCAGGAGACTTCAAGAAAAAAAAGTCTCCTCTGCTACATCTCCATTCACATATCTAGATGAAGGAAGCAAAATCAAATGAATTATTTGGTGGGCCAAAGAGGAAGATGTTCACTGTTTCACTTACCAAAGAGCTTTTTCCAGTTGTTCTCTCCAGCCTCAGTGTGATGTTTCAGGAGACAAATGATCCTTGCCTGTTTCTGACAGAAATAGTTCTGTAAGCATTGGACACAGCCACTGTATAGAGGAGCATTTTAATCATTTACTTTGAAGTGATAAAGAGAGGGGAGCAAAGACACCTGCACCTGTTCTGTAACTGCTTCCGCTGAATGGCATCTCTGCTCTATTTTTGCAGCCTTAAAGTCATGATGGTCCTTTGACTCCTTCCTGTAAAATTTATTGTTATGTAAATCACATCTTCTTTGTCTTTCCTAGGGAGCCATTGCCATGAACTAAAGCTTTGAATACTGTGACTTTAATTTTTATACTGTGTTTAGTTACTAAGGTTACCTTAATAACAAAGTGATTATATTGCTTTTAAATTTCACCAGTACCTTTAATAAAAACCAATAAGATTTTCAGTTTTGAGCCAGCAAGGGACAGAATATATAGCTGTATTTGTGCACTGGGAGCAGGTTCAAGACCTAGCTTAAGTACAGACCTAATCCTGTAAATATATTCCATCCATATTTTCAGTAGCATATATAGCCAAAAGAGGTCAGAGGACAAGAAGACAGGGCATTCTCTGGCATCTTAAACTGTCATTTCACTCACAATTTTTTATCTTTTATTATTCAGAGCTGAAACTTCTCGTCAATCCCTGCATACCTGCAAATGTTTCTGCATTGTCATTCAGTTGCAATTATCTCTATTAGCTGTAATAGCTAGCACCTTAGAGCAAGATAGGAAATTTGAAAGGAAATTTCAGGAAATTGTTTTGAACAACTAAACTTTCTCATGTGCTCTAGTAACTTAAAAGTATTACGGCTCCTAGGAAAACTTAAAAAGTAATACTTTGAGAAATTTATCTTACATCTTTTTTGTTTTGTGATTATCTTTCTAAAATTGGTCAAATATTTAAGGCATATTAATGAATACAAGTGTGGAAGTGCACATCCCTGCATGACAAGTATATGTTTTAACGATCAAATTAAGTGACTAATAATATTGTCATCTTGACTTGCTCAAGTGTAACCTAGGTTCTGTTTAGTGAAAGGCTCCTAGAAATTTATCACAGTGTAATTAAAGTGAGGGAAAGAAAAAATGTTGAAGGTGATCATAATGAAGTATCAGGAACATCTGGCAGTTATTCTTAGCTTTAAAGATTTTTAGCACTTGGTGAGTGTACCCCTTGCTGCTATAAAGCAAAATGAAGTAGGCTCTAAAGATACACTGAAAAGTGAAGTAAAAATGCAGATTCTCTTTTCAGCAACTCATTAAAAAATACTGAAGTTGTTTTAAGATTTTCTCCCCAGATACATATGAAGAAAAAATAGACCTTGATGTAAATGAGATTCCCTAGAGCCATCATCACTTACAGAGCTAGAGACAGGCCCAGGTATTTTGGGTTATCAACATGCAGAGAAACTCATGTTTGTGAACAGTGTGCTGAATCATTATCTTCTGCTTTGTAATTTTCCTTAGTTGCACTGCAATAGGAAATACTACAGTCAATAGGAAAGACTACTGCTAGTGACCAGCCATAAATTATGCTGATGGTACCCTTCTTTGTTTTCTTAATCGGTTTGCTTTCATGATATTCTTTGATATTTGTAACCAAACACTTCATAAAGCAAACATCACTTTTTCAATATAGATTATAATTTTTAGGTCATGATTGTTTTTTTTCTCTCAGCAATAGACCTTTGTGTATCACTAAATGAGTTTTCCAGGCCACCTCAGGTCAGAATTTGTCAAAGGAAAAAACTTCTCAGTTCACATAATTTAAACCAGACTGGGACTGAAACTTGTTGTATTAAGAACAGGCAGTTATCCAGCGATGAGTGAACTATACATGTAGGATCAATACCGGTAATAAAACAGAATAGCTGCAATACTAGAGGCAGGATGTTAAATAACTACAATTTTAAAAACACTTTTATCTTATTGCAAATTTGACCCCAAAAATTTTAATCATACCAAAACACACAAGCATATATGTACAGACACACACATGCAGTTACAAGCATGACCATGAGCCAGCACTGTGCCCTCGTCGCCAAGAAGGCCAATGGCATCCTGGGGTGTATCAGAAGGGGGGTGGTCAGTAGGTCGAGAGAGGTTCTCCTCCCCCTCTACTCTGCCCTGGTGAGACCGCATCTGGAATATTGTGTCCAGTTCTGCGCCCCTCAGTTCAAGAGGGACAGCGAACTACTGGAGAGAGAAGAACTTTGATTTACAAGCTTCATGTCTGAACTTTGGAGTAAGGATTTGGCCACTGTTCCTCTCTATCAGCATTACATCTCTTTGTACAGTAGTATTTCAATTAATTTTTGCATAGAGCTAAATGACATTGAATAAACATCTGTGTTACAATAAGGAATTTAACTTCTTTCTACTGTAGAGAGAAAAATATTTTGAGCACTTAAACAAATTTTGGTTTTCAAATGAAAATCCAGGAAAACGACACAATCTGTGTTGCAGATGAGTTATTGAAGTCATTAAAGTCCAATCACAGTTCTGATACTTTTTCTTGTAAGGTAACTTTTTTTTTTTTTTAATTATTTGATCACCTACGCACAGTAAGTATTTTTGCTGAAATATTCCCCCACAAACTGTAAAGCTTTTTAAGAAAATGGTCATTTAAAGAAGCATATAAATATCAGCACAGGTAAAAACAAAAAATCTCATCTATTTCCTAAAATAATACAGCACTATACTGAAAATTACTCTATCACAGAGAATATCTTTCTTGATAGCGAGCTCTGCAGTGTAAAACCACTCACAAAATCTTCTAAAATCCTTATTATTAAAAAGGATTTCACGTGAGATATGACATGTACTCTATACAGTTCAGAAAACTAGATTTACATAGAAATATAGTAACACCTGCATCATTACAAAAGTTTCTGTTTTAGAGGTTAGTAGTAGCAACTAAACTTCTATATGGCTAATTCAGCAGACTAGGTTAATTCTCCTGTAATTTTCTTCTCTTTGGTGCAGGTATTTCAGTAACCTGTTACTACTGTATTCCCAGCGGTACTCTCGGAGCAGATGCATTTCTTTATTAATAGAGCTCAAAGATATTAAAATGAACTATTAACTATATACGGCCATACCTCTTATTTAAAAAGTGGAATTTGGTTATCCCATTCATTTTAAATCACTGTCTTTCTCTGATGCAAGGTGTAAGCAAGTCATGCTGGAGAGCCCATTTTACACATACACCTCAGGTGCATAGAGTCAGACTGCGAGCGCCAATTGATCTCCAGAGAAACTTTGTTCTGCAGGCACTAGTCTGCCGAAGCCCTTGGCTTTGCGATGTAGCACACAAGAGAATCTCCTTTTGGGAGAGTGGAAAAGAAAGTAAGAAGAATATATCTTGGCTTAGGTTAATCAAAACTCTTTCCCTTCATTTCTGACAGAAAATCATCTGAATGAAAGGTGGTTTTGAAAGGTGGACAAATGTATTTTGAATGTTAGAGACTTGCTGCCCATGGTAAAAACACAGTCCTCTGTAAAGAATCGTGTGTGTAGAAAACAGACTTATTTTTGTCCTCATGTCTCTATTCTGTCCATTCTTTTGAATAAAAATTCAAGTGTGGAACTGTAACCTAACAATGTTTTGGCCTTTGCTGGTTAATTTCCTGATATTTTTTAAAAATTAAAAAAAAACACAAAAACCCCCCCAAAAAACCCCAAACAAAAAAAAACAAAAAAAACCCCAGAAAAAACAGAAAAATTTCAGCCATGAAGAAGATGATTTATTTTTGTTATCAAGAGAACAACAAATGTACTTGCTATTTATACATGGTAACATCTGTTTTAATTATAATTGCTCTAAGCATAACTGTGAAGAACAAAAAGAATAATAATTACCGTTGCTGTAGTTGCAGTTTCTTCGTGCTATTAAAACACGTATTTCTAGATGATATTTTGGTAAGTCAACGCTGCAAAAAAAACACACCTGTGTTGAAGGATGAATATCTTTATAACTGTGATTATTTGCTTCTGTATTCCCTTCCTTTCACACACTTCCTTGTGGAGTTAATACCATGTAATCTCTGTGAGATATAAACAGTGAAATGTTGTGTTGTTGTCAAAGGAAAATAAATAATGTAATGTTAGATCAACCAACTCACATCTGCAAGGACAGCCAAGAACACCCAGAAAATGTCTTTTCCTTCCATGATTGTAGAAGACTCCATATACCAATACTTTCTTCCCTGCCTCAGATAATTAATTGCTACTAAAAAGATAGTGCCATTTAGATATAGGAAGAGAAGTTGGAACTACACGTAAGCACACATATAGAATTAATTAGCTAAAGAAAGAAAAATTTATTTTCTCAAAAGCAATTTATGAAGAAAAAGAAGATTTGACCTGCTGTTCCTGTTTCAGTAATATCTATCGCTATCAGCTGTTCTTGGGATAGACTAAATGAGTGCATCCCATCAGAGCAGACATAAGGTGCAAATTTTGATCTCCTCAAAGACAGAAATACATGTTCTTTTGGAAAAATAAAAGGCCAAGCTATTTGTTCAAATATGAATTACACTACAGACGGCTGCTTACTTTAAAAAGTGACTAAAGATTCACCAAGAACTTAAATAAAAATGAAGAAAATGTAAGTACATTAAGAAGCAAAATACATACTTGTTATTGTAATGCCTTGCTTAATCTTCTGTACCTCACAGTCTTCTTCATATACATTCCTGACAAGAACAGCATGCAGCAGCTAAAATGTACATGACTTTTAATTGTGTGTCCTAAGGAAATATTTAAGTAGACATCTGCATTGGCTATTATGGAAAGTGAGCAATATGTTACCTTGGTTTAATATTGTTAGCAACTCAGCTGGAGATTGTGTCAGATTTACAACATAGTATCTGACTAGTATTGACAGTAGCACAACCTCTTTCAAAGCTCTTAAGGCAACTGTCATAGATGTCAAATGTGACAAATATTGTGTTGAGAGTGGAAGGGAGGGGGATTCTACTACCTGTCACCCTAAAGTTACCTCCAGGAAGGTACTGGGTTGGGTTTTTTTTATTATGTAGACTTTCATCACCTTCTTCCTCTTCTAGGCTTTTTAAATTTACATCTGTGAACAATGTGCCATAGTTGAATTGCATTTCATTTATACCTTGCAAGCAGCAAATTTTTTATATTTGGTTGATTTAGATCACAGTGCCGATGTTCAGCTGTTATATTCTGCGGGTAAATATGCTTCTAATACCTGAAGTATTTTTTCTAATTTCCAGGTAGCAAAAGTATGGCTGAGACAGATAGGGTTAACCGCTTATCTTAGTGTCACAAACTGACATTGAATGAAGAGCACAACACATCTTCCTTGATTGCAGCTCTTGGCCCAGTTTAGTACACCTATGAATTTAGAGAATCAGTTGTTTCTTCCTATTGGGTTCACCTGCTGAACAGCACTACCAAAGGATAACTGTTCTTTAAATGTGTTGTAAATATGTTGCATACTGGTACATTTGTAGGAGCCTTCCATCTTTCCCTTAGCTCTTACTCTTATTGTTCAGTTTCACTCTACCTTTGAGTATCTGGGCTGCATTTTAATTTAATTCAGCTCCTAATAGTTCACAAGCCTGCATTTCCTTTCATGCAAACTAGAAACAGAGGGAATAGAGTTACCCTCTGGTAGCTATTACGTGTTGAGGTCTTCATTAGATGTAGGCTAAGCATGCAGCAAGTGTGCACATCCAGTTTCGGACACTCTGAATTTCACTGAGGTTCACCTATGGACCTCATTACCATTGCTGACCTTGTAGGTATATATTCCTCAAGTAACAGACCTTTAGCCTCTAGCTATTCTGGGACTGATCTCATTGATTTCTGCCTCTAAGGTATTTCTTAGGCAACAGGAACTTACTCAAAAACCTCACTCAGGAAGTTTACTGAAGCAGATACTCTTTGAAAGCTGCAATGTACTGATTAGAAAAGCTTTTATTTTCTGCTTTGTATGTTCATGCTTTTTCATATTAAACTAAACTGAAACTCTAAAACCGTAGCACAGTCAAGGTGTATGATCTAAAAAAGTAGGTTATCTGGATTCATTGTTGTACATTTTCTGCTTAATACTGACTGCCTTGCTATTATCTAAACACCTTTATGTGTATTATATAGGTTTCAAGGCAATGACAAAATATATATCATCCAAGGCCAACTGTAGCTCACAAATTTTTACCAATGTTCCCCCTTTGCACTCACTGCTAATTATATGTCCTCTGAGTGTCTTACAGTAATCGTAATTTATTCTTATTTCATTTTATTCTTACTTAACCTGTAATAAATGCTTTTTGTAGGTAAAGGTGAAAGGTCCAGGAAGTAACAAATACTTCAAGCAGACAATTAAATAGAATACAAAATAATTGTAAGCTGAAGAATCCTATGTGAATTTGTCAAGAGACTTTGTATGGCATTATGGAAATAAAAATTTCATATATATTTCTATCTACCATTACACTGCAAGAAGGTTCAGAGGTGCAAAAGTGAGTGGAAAGGTATTTCATGATTTATCATAAAGTATTCAATAATGATGTGTGTAATTTTGCCCTCTAGCATGAGACAGAGTGTGGCTGTAGTTAGGAAATCAGTGGATCTGGATAAATTCTACATTCCTTACTCTTGGGAAAAGTCAGTTTCTCTTTCACTGCTGTCTCTTCATGGCTTATCTGTGTCTAATTTATTTGCTTTTCACAGATCCATCTTAGAGATAGGCCAGAGCTACAAAGGTACCTTGTATGGGTCCTTAATATGTCTGACCTGATTAGAATCAGAAATGGGTTGAAACTGAGGTCACTCCAGTAATCTGAATCTGCACGTCTATGTTGTTCTCTTACTTTACTTGTTTGGGTTTTTTTTATTATTATTGCTTGGGGTTTATTTTATGTTGTTGTTTAATCTGTCCTTAAAAAAAGAAAGAGTTTTCATGTAAGTTTTTTTAAAGTTTTCAATAAAGATATTATCAGGTGTGATTGATAGCTACCATATTGGAATATATGATGACAAAAATAAGCCATTTAGAAATTACAATGTCCCTAAACATGAAGAAAATATATGAATATATATGATAAAACTTACAGAAATAGAAAGGGTTTAAAGAAAGTTTTGATGCAAAGTGGCAGATGCAATAGCTTCAATAAGAAAGAACCAAAAAGAGTCTAAATCATATGACACTGTCATTTGGCTTGATGTCTCAGCTGATGTTAAATGGCATAATTTCAGCAAAATCAATGAAGCTGGCTAATCTGCATCCTTTCAGTTGAGTGGAACTATACCAGTTCACACCAGCTGGGAGACCAGGCTGCTCCAGCAATGGCTTGTCCTTGATTTAGTCATTTACGGTCAGCAGATCTGCTTCAAGTCATGGTCATTCCAAGAAACATATTAATTCATTTATAAGAAGGTCAGAACTGTTTAATACTGAAAGATGTATGGAAGTGCTTTGTGGCAGGTATCCATTACAAAAGGATTTGCATGTATAATTGAAAAGCAGGGATGTTAGCATGATGAAAATAATTTGAGGGAAAGAACACATAGCAAAAGTAGAGTAATATGTAATGACAGTGAAAATATGGATGAAAGAGGCCTACTGAGTGTCGGCCAGCAAGCACTGTCAATTCATTTTATAATTCCAGGATTTCTGGGAAGCAAATGCTGTTCAGTAGGTACACTCATAAATGGACTGTAATTACTCTTTGGTAAAGAGAATATAGGGAGAATGTCAGAAGATGCCATAGTGATGCATTCGCTTTAAGTATGAACTTCCTTTTTTGTTTGTTTATTAAAAATTCCTCACGTTATAGAGAATCCTACCATCTGACAGGAACATTAGATTTAATTAATTAGGATTTTCACATGCCTATTTAGTATTTCAGCTGTTCTACTACACTGAAGCCTAGAAACTCATTGTTTCTGCAACAGCACTGGGAATCTAATCTCTCTCCTGGCTTGGCAAGGCCTTTCAAAGTAGGTCTGTTGTGGGTTAAGTAGAAGAAAGTTAATTTTTTTTTCCCTTCTCTTCATAAATAGCTAGCAAGAAGCTATGTTTTGGATTCCTGCTCAGGAGAAAGCAGATAAGAAAGAACGCTTATAGTTATTGCCAGGATACTTTCAAGGACAAATACATTCAGCCTCTCTCCTCTACACAGACAGAGCGGGGGCAGACCTCGGGGGGAGAGATTCTAGCCTAGGATTTGCTTTTAGGTTAAGATTGAGAAGCAGACTGACCAATTATTCCATCCCATGCACGTCATATCCAGTATATAGGTGAGGACCCTTCTGGGAGATCTCTCTCTTTTACTTCCCTTGGGCTCCAGATCATCTCACTTCTGGTTCCTGCATTCGCTCTCACAAGACCTTTTTCCCCCACAGACGCCAGTAGNACTGTGTATCACATTGCATATTTGTATATAGTATTATTTCCAATATTATTGTAGTTTAGTTATTAAATTGTCCTTATCTCAACCCACGAGTCCTCTTTGCCATTTACCTCTTTAATTCTCTCCCCTATCATTGGGTGGGGGCAGGGACTGCATGAGTGGGTGTGTGTGGTTTGGCCCCCAGCCAAGGGCCAACCTGCCACAAGGTCTCAGCAGGGGAAGTCACTGGGCATGTTTTCATAGAAGCTACTCCTATATTAGGCCTTAGACTTCCCCTATGGAATTATTCACAGCGTAATTTCATACTGAAACAAGAAGTTTTTTCATTTGCTTTTAGAAAAAAGTCCAGTCTGGTGATTGATAGGAATATGAGAATTTGGGGAAAGATGACAACAATAAACCCCTTTAATGAGGGGGGGAAAAAAATAGAGAGGGCTTTGAGCCATGTCTATGCTTACTCTGTTCTAAAACTTGTTCTAAATTTTCTCTGCGTAATTTGTTTCATTTGCTTTAGACAAAATATATGTTTCAATGAGGTACGTATTTAAATACAATTAGAAAAATAAAAAAAAATTGTCTTTAGCATCCAGACATTTGTGGCCTGATTTTAAGCTAGATAAAAGCATGGTTTTCTGCATGACTGCGCATATTTGTTCATATTCAAGCATTCTTAACTAAGCATCTCTGAAAGCAATCTTGTACTTGATTACAAATACTGGTTTGTATGTTTATAGAAAGACTTTTATACACACCTACTTTCTGTTTACAAATAGGGTTCGTTACACAATAAAGAAAATATTTTAATTGTAATACCATTCTCCTAATTATTTTATGACTAGGTATAAAATTTGAACCTTTGAATTGTATGCCAACCATAATACTCATTTAAACACAAAGTATTATTCTGTTAGTCCTGATTGTACATTAAAGAACAGCTGGCTGAAATGTATTTCCTATTTCTTATACTGGTTTATTTGATTGCTAGGAGTTACAAAAATATATATCCTACATCTCCTCTGGAGAGACATAACACCCAAGGCTTCTTATAAATGGAACAATAGGTCTTCAAGGACAGTGAAATATTTAGTTACTGTTTATTGTGGGAACTGTTACAGAGTTTAAAGAAAGGTTATTGGTTTTATAGCAACAAGCACCCTAGAGCTAACAGTGTTGTTCCTCTTCTTTTTTCCTTTTGAAATAACAACCAAATTTTAGCAGAGAATATGTGCACAGAAATGCCAGTGAAAGCTGCCTAATCGGAGATGGATTTTGGTATGAACTGCTGGACTTTGTCCTTTTGTTGAAACCCATGCTCTGAGTCAGAATGGAGTCTTCATCACCATACTATTTTCTCAGAAAAACATGATCTCTGATCAGAGAGCAAGAGAACATTCTCTATGCACCATCTTTGAGGCGTGCTTTAGGAACAGAATACATGAGAATAAGTCCTGGAACCTGAAGACCTTCCCTAGGCATTGTGTGAGAAACGTACAGACATTCAAAACTGACTTACATAAAAGCCAATTTATCCTCTGTAAGGCAGAAAATGAGAAAGAAACTGAGAATGTTGCCCCCCAAGGTAAACCCTTTTGTTTCCAACTGCTTCTTAACACAATGCTGTAACTCATTTATTATTCCTTTCTAATATACTTACTCAGATATTGAGAGTTTCTGCTCTTGAAGAGTTTAATTGGCTTCTGGAGGAGAACAATCCTAATTGAAAGTCCTATAAGTAGAATACATAGGTCTTCAGTTTTCTGTAGGTAAGGCTGCCATCATTGGCTTTTACATAGGATGAGTTACAAAATGCATTGTGACAGAAAGCATTTGTGTTGCAATATGTGACTGTCTTCTAGAGCAATAAACATGATTTGTTAAATATTATTTGTCTCAAAAAAACACAGCTTTTGGAACAGATTTTGACTTCTGCTTACGATAGGGTTGTGTGCAAGGATAGATGGAAAAAAGTTTCTGCTTCTGAAGATGAGCTTCACTCCTCACCATAGCATCCTGTCTGTCCGTAGGATAGACCAGGTGGTGTAAAGACCCTTTGGCAGGAGTGATGGATCTGTCAAGCCCTTAGGATTCCGTCCCTGTCTTTTATCATTCTTCTGTTAATAAATATCAGAAATATAGGTCAAGGTTTTCTTGTCCTGTGTTTGATCACATCAAACAAAACTCAATTAATTGTGACCTGAAAAATTGTTTCAGGTTATCAGACCTCAGGACAGAATCTTGCTGAAGCTATACCTGCCCCTCCTTCTTTTTGTGAAACATGCCAAGCTAACATTTGGCCAGAGAGGCCAGTATAAAGCAGTTTTGTGCAGCTGATGTCAATGCGATAGCAAAAATTGGCTGAATTCCATATTGAAGTGGTTTCCCACTTTGAGGCACATCAAAAGAAAAATACTAATTCTCTAAGGGAAGGAAGGATGTTTAGGTGGTTTGTTGGTGTTGTTTTCAAATAAGGTAATATAGCGAAATAGGAGGAAAATTTGCTTATGATTGTGTCTTTGGAAAGGGATAAATAAAAATCTTTGCACAAAAATATCTGCCCTAAATATGCAGCAATATATCTGAATATCACAAAACAGCAGATTGAAATTCTAAACTGACTATGTTTGTGCTGAAAAGCAACATGGTATTTCCTCTTCCTAGTGGTGCGAAGTAATTATCTGAATATACACCACAGCTGTATAAATTCAGCTTTTACCCTGTAAAAGAAAAAAAGGAGAAGGAAGGAGAGGAGTAGAGAGGAGAGGAGAGAGTCACTATCTTCTATCAAAATGTTTATAAATGTACCTTCTACATACACTCAGATTAATTTTGAATTAAAAAAAAAAAATAAAAAACTCCTAGCTGTACTGTGGAAGATTTTTAGTTTCCCCTGATATGTATTTACCAGAAACCAAACTAATATAACTCTACCAGAACAATAACAGGGAATCTAGAAAAGATGGAATAAGAGATGACCCTAACCTGCAACTTGCTGCAAATGAATGGAGCAAGTGTGTGGAACAGCACAAGCCCATCCATTGGTGGGGATGCCTGGCTGATCAGCCAGGACCCTCCAGGACCCTCCAGGAGCCACCTTGCCAACCAGCCAGAGAATCAGAGTGGCAGGTGACAACTCACCAGGACTCCTGGTCTTTATCTGCTGCTTGCTGTTCAGCAAAACTTAATGAATCAGAGATGTTTTATTTTAAGCAAGAGACTGAGGGCTTCAGAATATGTTTTCCAATGAAATTTCATTTGTGCTAGAAAAAATTTCAACTGTCTGCAGGTTGCTCTTCAATACTCTTTCTGGCTGAAAGCACTATGCAACCTGAATTTAATTCAGTCTAATTTAAAGTTGCAGGAGTTTTGTTTGGTTTTTTGTTGTTGTTGTTGTTTTTAAATCTGCACCTTTTCACTGTATCTATCACTTTTATTGCTGTTACCTAAATTGGTTTACACACACTAGAAAATGTTTCATTTAATAATAGAAAAGTGGTGAAGACTCTCTGAAATCCATCCCTTTGCAAGCACAATTTGTTATTAGAAACTTGATTTTTGTCCATCTACCATTCAAAGTAAAATAACTGAACTGTAACAAAAAAAATACACATTAATGGAAGTTTCTGCATATATATTTTACAATTAAAAAAGAGGGAATCCCTCTATTTGTGTACATTTCAAGAAAACATGTAGGAACATTTTGAAACTTAGTAGTAGACTGATAAGGCAGTGTTTTTTAACCTATGCCGGTTTTGGCTGGGATAGAGTTAATTTTCTTCACAGTAGCCAGTATGAGACTATGTTTTGGATTTGTGCTGAAAACAGTGTTGATAACACAGGATTTTTTTAATTATTGCTGAGCAGTGCTTACACATCATTAAGGCCTTTTCTGCTTCTCACACCACCTCACCAGTGAGCAGGCTGGGGGTGCACAAGAACTTTGTTGGAAAGGGACACAGTTGAGGCAGCTGACCATACCATATGACAGCATGCTTAGGAATAAAAGCTGGGGAAAGAAAGAGGAAGGGGGGACACTGAAAATAATGGCGTTTTATCTTGCCAAGTCACCATTACGTGTGATGGAGCCCTTCTTTCCTGGAGATAGCTGCACACCCGCCTGCTGAAGGGAAGTAAAGAATGAATTCCTTGTTTTGCTTTGCTTGTGCAAGTGGCTTTTGTTTTACCTATTAAACTGCCTTTATCTCAAGCCATGAGTTTTCTTACTGTTACCCTTCTGATTCTCTCCCCATCCCATTCTTGTAAGTGGGGGCAGGGCAAGGAGCGAGCAGCTGTGTGGGGCTTATACTGGCTGAGCTTAAAACATAACATAACCTGAATAGGATACCGACACATGGAGTAAAATAACCATTTCTGAAAGAGACAAACCTTTCATCTAACGTGAAATCTCAGAAGCAATTCCATAATGTAAGCGAACTCAGTGTGCCTGTCTGAATAAAAAGCATGCCATACCCCTCAAAGATTTAAATGCAGTGAAACTTGACAGTGTAATCCCATTTCTTAGCTGCACCATGATGAAGATTTTCACAGATAAACTCCTACAATTTCTGGTACAAACATTTCAGGCGATGCTTTGTTACACTTTCCCTTCAGCAGTCAATAAAAATGAACGCGGTCCCAGCAGCGCAGATCCTGACTTCCTAGCTTCAGCTGCCGATGGAGAGTGTACGCGATCTAACACACTGGACACGGGGACCAGACGACACTTGTTTCTTTCTTCTGACTGCACTGCAAGGGCACTGACCTCTGTCAGAAAGGGAAGACAGAAACTCAGGGATCATAACATCTTAAACTGCTGCAATAAGATCTGATGGTGTTCATCTGTCACAGCCAGAATCTGGTTTTCACTTTCACAGTAGCTTTACTGTCCAACAGTATCAAGGGATTGAGCCTAAAGGTGTCTAATCCAGTCACTAGCACTTAGGAGCAATCACAGGGAAACACCTTTTCTCCTCATTCTGGGACTAAGGAACTAAATTTTTGTCTTATTGAAAGAGTTTATAAATTTGTAAGAATTAATACATCTGAGCAGAACAATATACCAACTATTCAAACTTACTTTATTTTCTCTTTTTAAGACAAACTGTCAATGAGTTCTTGAAAAGTTTGTGTGCCTCTGGATCAGTAGTTTCCATCAACCAATCTCACCCATTTCTCTTTGTGACTTCTCATCAATTCTCTTTGAGGTCAAATGGTTGGAGCAAGCTTCTCATATCAGAACAATGTGTTGTAAGATTGTTTCTCTGAATTTATGATTTTTTATTTTGTTTGACATTGATTATTTATCTGCTCAAATGAATTTTATAACCTCAGTACAATATGAATAAGAATGTGGTTTAATTTACATCTCCAAGAACAAAGATGATTTCCAAATTGCCATTATTGCTGTCACAGTATAAATCCATGAAAATATCTTCTTGTCCTGCACCTTAAAATAACACTGATCTGGAATACCTATTCTATTCATTTCAGAATGCATTGCTCAAAGGATTAGTTCTGGGAGAATAGAAAAACAGTTTTAGTAAGCATGACTGCAATGGCATTGATTTAAACCAGTTAATTTCCTCGTTCATCTTTGTGATGTATTACTCTCTGAGAGGCAACAATTAAAGCAAAATGTTTTGATTTTCTGGCAAATATCATTATGTATACATCTGTATTTTTTGGGACTACAAACTAAATGGAAGTTCAATTGTCCAAAATTTTATTCCAGTATTTAAAGATACATTGATGAGAAGAAAAATTTAGATTGATCCTTCTCCCCTGACCTTCTCCCAGAAGTTTTTAGGGTCATACATAGTTCACAAACAGTGATCCTGATAACAGTGTTTCTTTAGGAAATCCAGGATGGGAGTCAACCTCTTCAGCTTTATCTGATTTCCTGTATTGTGTTTAATGCCATAGAAAATATTGTAATTCTTTTTTTTCATTAGAATGAAGACACACATATATTTTAGCCTGGTCAAAAAGCTTGGATTCTCATTAAATATTCTCCTGTTTGGATTATTTTGCCTGTTTTATTTTATTGCCTCAGTTCCTTCTGTCTTCTTTTGCATTCAGTTTATGCAAAACATTATGCAGCCAGATGCATGCCAGATCTTCTAGTTCATATGCTTGATTTCAAAGATTTTTGGCTTGATTTTATACACTCATTTAAGATATTCATGATGATGTATTTCCCCAGTTTAAGCTTATTATGTGTGTAACCTTCATGCACAAGAGTGGGGCCATACAGTTCTCTGCTATGTCCTGAAAGCTCAAAGGTAAATGTGCAAAAATGCTTTCAGTATCAAGGCTAATGTCTCTTAGCACATTCAAAGTCAATCATGCCAATGAAAATACATGTAGTTCAGTTCCATATACCTTCATGTCCTTAGTGAGGTGTCTTGTAGTTACATTGACAACTGAATGTTCTGACTGCTGTCAGATGGGGCCACCTCATTTAGTTAACACAAATGTGGGATGTCCACTTGAAGATGCCACAATGACTCAGTTTCAAAGGTTGAAGGAAAGAATCTTTTAAAATTACTTACTTTAAAAAATGTTCTATCCAAGCTATAAGAAATCATGTATGTGTCCTGAAAATGTAATTTAATTTGTTATCATGTTCTGTTGATTCTGTTAGATGAGACACCTTGTCCTGCTTTTAGCTGAGCTGAGACAGAGTTAACTTTCTTCACAGTAGCTGTCAAGAGGCTGTGTTTTGGATTTGTGCTGAGGAGAAGGCTGGTAACATACTGATGCGTGCAGCTGCCTCCAGGATGGTCAAGGACTTTTCAGTTTCTCTGCTGTGCCAGTGTCTGCAGTGGCAGAAGAATCTGGGAGGGAGCACAGCCCCAATTACTAGCCTAGGATTTGATCTCGGGTTTAGGATTGAGACCCAAACTGACAAATGGTATATTTCATATCATGCCCAGTATATAGGTGAAGCTCTATCTGGAAGCTGCTTTCTCCCTTTTGCTCCAGGTCATCTTTCCTGCTCTGGGTCATCTTGCTCTGGATAGTCCCACTCCCAGGGTTGTCTTACTCCCTCAGTCAGCTATCAGTCTCGGATGCTCAGGTTCTCATCTCTATTCCAGGAGTGCGGTTTCAGGACTCTTCCTGATCCGGGATTGTTAGCTGCAAGTGGGCTGAGCCTTGGTCTTGGGGTGGTGAGCAGTATGGCTGTGGATCCCTCATTGGTATATTTGTATATATTATTATTATCATCATTACCATTATTTTCAATATTATTGTAGTTTAGTTATTGTATTGTACTTATCTAAACCCACGAGTCTTTTTTCCCTTTACTCCTTTCATTCCCTCCCCTATCCCTGGGATGGGGAAAGGTGAGAGAGCAGCTGTAGAGTTTGGCTCCCAGCTAAGGGTAAAACTATGACACACCTGAAGGAGACCTTGTTTTGAGACATATTCTACTCCTAACAGACTTGCAAATAAGAATGCTCTGTAACTGAGGTCAATGGAAGTTTTGCCATTCACTTTAGTGAAAGGAGTATAAAACAGATTTATACATACGTAATACACAGATATTTGCCCTTTAAGAATGAATATTCAGTGATCTGAAATTCTAATGTAATGAAGGACTTAAATGAATACCTACCAATGTCGTGGTAACTTCCTTTCTGCCTTAAAGACTGATGAAATTCATTATGCTGAAAATCAGGTTAGAAGTTCAAAGTACTGACTTCACCTTGAGGTTTTCACAGCAATTGTATTATAATTGTGTTTAGTCATAAGCAGCTGTGGCCTAGATGTGATGGACCCACCTCAGTTTTCATAGAATTGCTTCTCAAGTTGGTAGGAATGAGAGTCTCATTTTTTCCTATGGAAAGCTTTTCTCCACTTGCAATGTTCCTGTAACCTCTGTGTTTTGTTTACAAGCCTAACAAAGAGGACATATGTCTAGAAAAACAAACAAGCAAACAAACGACAATGAGGTTAAGATTGCTGTAGCTGTATGTAAAAAAAGCTGCAAAAGATTCCAAAACACCTCTCTTAAAAAATTCCAACTTTCTAGTATCCTGGAAACCACAGTGACTTGCATTTACTGTGAAGAAGATACTGGGAACTTTGGCTGTAATCCAGCAGAAGGAGTGCTTTGATTCAGTTTTGCACATCACCTGAAAGTAATAGGATTTATAAAGGCAAAAATGATTGTTTGCAAATTTTACACATCTTGGAAATATTTCAGATATAGCCGTTGCTTTTAATTGAATGGGATTTTTTTATCCTTAAAAAATAAATGAACAAACCTTCAAAAACAGAAGAAATAATATTTAGGTTTTTTTAGTCATCCCATAGGATATAAAAGAAAACAGTGTTTCTTCTTTCGATTACTGTAACTCTTTACCAAAATTCTTACAATCAAAAGCAAGAAGTTAATAATGTATGTAATCATCTGAGATCACTTTCCAGCAGATTATCACCTTATGTCCTGACCTTACCTTTATGTGGTTTTGTTCAGAAAATATTTCAATGATTTTTTTTCCCACTATTTTCATGTCACTATAAGTAAGGGTGTCCTAATAATAACTGGAGCTATTTGCTGCCAACAATAATAATTAACTAGGTAATAATAACTCTAAAGTACATGGAAGATTTTTCAGATTTAAAAGGGGGTATCAATAATGTCTGTAAAACTATACATGTATGCTGAAGTAATGTCTATGAAATATTGTTTAGAATTTATACTCATTAAATTAGGTTGTGGTTTTCATAGACTAGATCAACATATAAAATGATCAATATACTTAGGATGCGAAAAGTATTGGTTTTATATTTTTGAGCATTTTGAGCACTTTTTAATCCATATAAATTCTCTTTGAGTCTTTTTTATATTTTCAGAAACTTTTTTATAGTTATTAAAATGACAAATTAAAACATAAAGTTTTATTGCATGGTCTTCAAACCTTCATACTCCATATGGCATAATAGCACAATGGTATATCAATCTGAATCAGTGAAACACTTGCTGCCTGTGTTGGTTACAGATTGGATGTGGCTTTGAGCAACCTGATCTAGTGAAAGATGTCCCTGTCCATGGATTGGAACTAAGCGATATTTAAAGGTCCCTTCCAACACAAACCATTCTACGATTTTACGATTTTACGATTCTGTAAAGATGTGCCTTTAAGACACGTCAAACTCTGAAAGCAGCCATGACAAATTTGCATTGAATCTTACATGTAAGGACAGTGGAAGTTAAGCAAGTCAAAGAGGAGATATTATTTTATTACAAATCCATTTATCTCTCTGCCTTGGTGCTGTGTGACAAAATCTCAAGATAATCTTTTAGCCGTTAAGAGTATAAAAAACACAAATAATTTTTAAACAGTGAGGCTATAGAAGAGTTTCAATCTGCAACCATTTTTGAAGGCTGTCAATTCAGTTGCTATGAAACTGGCCCAGATCTGTGGGCCAGTTGCTGTCCATAATTTGCTTTGTAATCCAGCATCTGCATTTATCCAGGCTGGAGGATTACTGGAGCGTGATGCCTAGTAGTGGAAATCAGGACATTTGGTGAGGCAGGGACAAATTGTAAGCATTTGAGTCATTCTCTGAGTGTTGCCAGGGCAGCAACCACATGGAACTGAGAGAGTCTCCAACATCCCCCAGTTTAGATAAAGACATAAGCATAGTACGAGACATAGTGTAATGTATAAAGAGACATACAATAATTTAAAAAATAGTTCTTAAAAGTACTTAACTTTAGCAATCTTAAAAATCTAAGGAATCCAAGGGAAAAAAACCAAACTGTTGAAAATACCTATTATGGAACTTTTACTTAAAAAAAATATATAGGAGCTTAACTCCTCATTATCTTCAACACTGACATTTCAGGTCACACCTCTGCTGGGTAAGATGCAGTAAAACACTGACCTGGTTTAAGGTAGTGCTGGAAGCAAAGTATACTTCACCTTGGTTGTCCAACTGTACTGATGCATCTTTACTGCCTGTGAACACGGCATTTCTGCCTTGTCCTTGAAGACCAGTATGGCCAGGTTGCTGTCTGGACACATGTACATCATTTACTACTGTGCTATAGATATGCCTTCAGGCTATAGTCTAAAAATTCAGGAATGGCAGGCTTAAACAATAAGACATTTTTAAAATTAATCATTCCTTGACACATAATGGCCTTAAGTCAACTCTCTCTTCTCTTAGTTTTCCTTAGCATTCAGAAGAAGACACTGATATTTAACCTGTCATTTTGCAAAAAATTAAAAACTACTTTCACGATTTGAAAATGAAAGGATCAGCATGCGAACTAGGTATTAGAATTGTCTAAGATTATGATACCAGTGTGCATATGGGGGCAGCTTGTGTAAATAGAAAACAAGCTAGTGTGTTATTTCAACAATATGAATTGCCAGGAATGAAAGAAACTATTTGAGATAATACAATTACTAATATAACTATAGTTTTCTTTTCCATGAAAATCTGGTGTACTACCTCAAAGCACTTACATAAAGAAAATAACAGTTCAGTTCATCAATAAATTTTCTCACTATTATGACTGCAAGGTCAGGTCCATTACCAGAGAAAGAAACGTTTTGTTTGTAATAGAGTCTTCTACAAATCACCATATCCATCCCATATTTAATATAAATCTAGTTAATATTTCTGTTTGAACTCTGTTGCTTTGGGGACAATATTTTGGTTTGACAATGCAATACACATAGAAAGTCAGTGGACCTTTGGCTTCTTTTTTTCCCTAGAGCAGAAAACTTAAGAGACTTCTCATGCCCTACAATACTGCTGAATTATGTTTGTTTAGTACTCATACTTTTCAGTCAAGATCAGGGTGTCCTTTGATCACTGATCAGATTGAGCTATTGGAATGATGTCAGTGCCAGATTTTCAAAACAGAGTCAGGAAAATACTTATGCATTGAAGACTTTCACACCTAGAAAGGTAATAGATGTGGCTTTCAAGATGTTCATGCTGTTAAAATTTACTACACAGAATGCCATTCATTAGTTGAATAAAATCGCCTCAAGAAGGATCTTGGGGAATCTTCTGTAATCTGTGTTTCCTGGCAAAATATATTAAAAAATAATATTTGAGTGGATTTTATGAGAGCCATACTTAGAATTCTATAGACTTAGTCTGGGACTGACAGTCTGCAAACTGGTGAGAAACTGTCTTAGAAATTCTACTACCTGCCATAGTTATAAATTTTACATGATCAAATAATTTGAAAGCATCTGTCAACAATCCTTAAAACTAAACCAGAAAACCAAGATTCCAGCTTTCACATCTGAATACCTCCCTCCCAGGCAATGGAAACATTTTGATTTTCTTTTTCCTGCCTTTAACCCCCCCGAATTACTAACTCTTACCTTTGATGAGCTGCTTGGGAAAAGAAGCAGTACACAAGGAACTTAACCTTGGTTTTGAAAGCTGGAAAATGTGGGTGTGCAAGCCCTGAAATAGAGGGAGGAATTGAACCCTTTGCCTGAATTTCTCAGGAACACTCTCTCACTGATGAGCCGTAGGAAGGAGAGATAATTGCCAAGAAAGCCATTTGAGTGAGGTTACTGAAATCTTGAGTTAGTGTTTAAAAAGAAGCACGGCCAGCAAGCTGAGGGGGGGTGATTCTCCCCTCCTGCTCTGCTCTTATGGAACTCCACCTGGAGTACTGTGTCCAGTTTTGGGGTCCACAGCAAGACAAATATCTCGCAGGTGGAAAACATTGTTATTTCAGTTACAGATATTAGTTTTGCATTTAATGATGATAGTTGAATGTATCATAAACGTTTTTAGAGTGAATAAGTATATGTTTGAATCAATTATGTATGTAAACATACATTACTTTTTTTAAATTCTTATTTGGTTAGCTAATATTCTAAATTGCTGCATACATGACATGTAAAATCTTCTGCTCTTAGACAAAGAGGGCCACTGGCGTCTTTAATTCTGTGGAATCTCACCAAAATACCAGGAACTCCCCCAGAGGTAGCAGATGATCCCAGCAGAGCTCAGTGTGTTGGAGCCTTGTAGTTGTGAGAACATGATGTCTCCCACCTGGTGAAAAAAGTGCATGCATGTACAGTATGAAGATTGTGAGTGATATAGTGTGACTGCATATGTTACAGGCCAAATCACGTTATGGGCAAAAGGAAACACACCATAAACATATGGGAGCAAAGATTTATTTTTAGTTTAATTGATGTCTTAGCAGTCTGATAGTCCAAATCACTCCATTAACATAAAAATAACTGATCATGCAGCTGAAATTGACACACAGGAAAAAAGCCCAGTATCTGGCCCTCCTCTCTGGTGTAGTTTTCACCATTTATGGGCTCCTCAGGGTCCAAAGATGGAGTTTCATTCCTTAAAAAGACAGGGGCACAGGTGTTCCTGATGTTCAGCATCTATACTGAGGTCTGTGACTGGTGGCTTATGATGTTGATGGTGGGAGGTGTTCCTCCCTTATTCCAGTCTGGAATCCTCTTTAGTTTAATTTGAAATGCTTTCTTCTCACAGTCTGCCTCCTTCTCAGTGGTTTTTAGCTAAAGTTGAAAAGTTGCAGGTTCTCTCCCTGCATCTGTTAACACAGTTTCTCACACAGTGATCGCCAGAGTTTTTGAGACCTTTCCTGTATCTTGCAGTCATGGAGCTTAAACTAACCCAGGCTGGGCAACAGTCAGCTGGCCACTAGACAATTGCTAAAAACAATTAAAACCACATCAAGTGCAAGCAAACTCAGACAGGTCTTGAGGCCCTGCACTGTCAGGTCAATGTAAAGCCTGTGGCCTTTTACTAGTAAGAGTGAAGTTGTGTTTACTGAGCTGTATGTACTATTTTTTATTGTATTGAACGTTTATTTTTATATAACTTTGAATTTTCAGTTATAAAACATTAGGTTGTGGGTGGATGTTTAAATAAATTGAAAAGTACACACTAACGGTGTTTGCTAAATCTAAACCATTGTTTTAATATTTATGTAAGAAAGTAAGGTAGGTTGGGAAATCTGGTTTTCTTCGTTGTTAATATAGCTATGAGATTGCCTATCTATATGCCTAGAAACTGGAGAACAGTTACTGGAAAATCCTTACACTGATGAAAAATGTTAATAGTTCTATATAAAGCGGAAACTTTTTGAAGATGTGAACAATGTAGTTGGCATAAAACTGTATTTTACATTTGCATGGAATATTTTGGTGGAAATTTACACACTAAGTATATTTTTAGAACATTTTAGCTTTTTATTATACAACTATTTTTGTGCTTCTTGCACACTCTTAAAACTTGTATAAGTACATTGAAATTAATGATTAAGCTAAAGTATGCTTCATTATCTTTATATTTCAAAACAACATAAAAGACCTCTATAAGATTTTGAAAAAAAAATCTACAATTCTGTGTAGATTTAGCTTCATTTACTTACAAGTGGTGCTTGCCTTTTAAACATTTGCCTATATGTCATGTTTGTTGGCACTGAGTTCAAGCAAAATGAAGGACAGTGTCAGAGTTGACACTACCAGTTCTACATAAATGCACTTAAATACTGTTTTTAAAAAGGCCAAAATTGTTTGAGCTTCAAAAAATTACAAATCTTACACTGGATTCTAAAGTACATAAATATTTGGAGGTTCATTTGCTTAACTGAACAACTCAAATTAATGAAATCTTCAAAGTCCATAGTGTGTAAACAGTTCCAAGTTTGCATATTTTATTTAAAAATTTTGTCTCAAGATGTTCAAAGGTTCAAATTTAACTATTTTCTTTTAAAAATAAACAAGAAAACTTTTCTAATACGTATATGCACCTACAGACATGCACAAAATCTATGGATAAATTAAGCTGAATGTGGCGGGTTGGCCCTTGGCTGGGGGCCAAACCACACACACCCGCTCACACAGTCCCTACCCCCACCCAATCTTAGGGGAGAGAATTAAAGAGGTAAATGGCAAAAAGGACTCGTGGGTTGAGATAAAGACAATTTAATAACTAAACTACAATAATATTGGAAATAATAATATATACAAAGATGCAATGTGCCTCACAGTGATTTTGCCCCTCCCCACCTGATGATCAAAGGCCCAGCCCACTCCCGGCCAATAACCCCGGAGGATGGAGGGAATGGGTGATACACAATGATACTGCCCCCCCCCAGCTGTTCATTAGCTGTTGCCAGTTAACAATCCCCAGAAACCCAACAATACTGTCCCCCCCAGCTGTTCATTAGCTGTTGCCAGCTAATGATCCCCAGAAACCGCACTCACGATTCCCCCGAAAGGGGGGGGAAGGAGGGGAAAGGGGGGGGGGGGGTGCGCCGCTCCCGGAGGCACTCACGGAACGGAGATAACAGCCCAAGCGTCCCAGGCCGAGAGCTGACCGAATCAGGGAAAAAAAAACCAGCTAATGATCTCCCTGGAGAGGGAGGATCCCGGAGGCACTCACGGAACGGAGATCGGAGATAACAAGCGTCCCGGGCCGAGAGCTAATGGCGTCCGTGGGGGGGAAAGGAAAACAAGGCCTTGGGAGAGCGAATGCAGGGACCCGGAGCGAGATAATCCGGAGCCCAAGGGAAGTGAAAAAGCCAGCTCTCCCGGAAGGGTCCTCACCTATATACTGGGTATGACGTGCATGGGATGGAATAATTGGTCAGTCTGCTTCTCAATCTTGACCTAAAAGCAAATCCCAAGCTAGAAGCCGGACTGTCTCTCCCCCCCCCCCTCTGTCTGTGGAGAGGAGAGAGGCTGAATGTATTTTGTCCTTGAGAGTATCCTAGCAATAACTATAAACATTCTTTTCCTATCAATTTCCTCGTGAGCAGGAATCCAAAACATAGCTTCTTGCTAACTATTTATGAAGAGAAGGAAGAAAGGAAAAAAAAAATTAACTCTCCTCTGCTTAACCCACGACACTGAAATATTAGTAAGGAATGGAAATACATTACTTTAAACACTTTACTTACAGTTAAAAACATTAAAATGTAGTGCTGAAATAACAGAATACATTTTGATCACCAAGACAGGGACCACTATTTAATAAATTGCTTAACAGAATAAAGAGTCTAGACCAGCTTCACCTGACTGGTCAGTAATTGACTGATATCCAGGCAAGTAATAACGTCAGGCTGCCTTCAAAATACCTAGAGGTTAAAAAAAAAAAAAAATTGGAAAGAAAGAAAGAGAGGAAGGAATGAAGCTATTAAAGAATGAAAAATAAAATGTACAATATAAAGTTGACAGGTAAACAAAGTAGTTACAACTTAACATTAATTACAGACAGAAAAAAAAAGTTAAGATTCCTTAATTTATTTTAATTAATGTTTGCTTAACTTCTTTATGTGATTCTTTGCTTATTTCTAGGGCTTGGAGTTAGCACAATGTATTAGTTACAAATCCAGTTAGAGATATGAGAACAACTAGCTTGGTGAATGGAGCAACAAATCATATTTCATAGTCCAAAACTGTGGGTTAAAGCAAATAGTGTAATGACTTGGGGGAAAGTAAGAATACTAAGTAATAATAAACCATGTCATCATATAATATCTATTACATAAACCAAAAGACAGTGGCATCATATCTGAAAAAAATGAAGCTCCATTAGTAACCACACCCAACACCTTTCACAACTGAGTTGTATGATTTATGGAAACCATCAAACAATTTAAGAATCAGGAACATAGTTTTAATTCATATTCATAACTTATAAATCAGTGAAATGACTTCTACAAATACATGATTTATAAACCTATCATATGATTTAGTGTAGGTGTCAGTCTGCTGTTAAGAAAATCTGAGATGTAGTTATATCTGTTCTTATGACCAGCTTTTAAAGTAATTTTTAAATGACCACAAGCACACTATATGGAACTGCAGTATTAACACCTGCTCCCATCCTAGATTGTGGAAACACTGCAAAACTCTCACCTACAGAAATAATTCCAGTTACTATGAGAAAAAGCTAATTTCATAATGTGGATAGCAAGGTTCATGTTATTCCTCTAAGTCTAATTCAAAAGCATTCCTCTCTGAAAATTAGTATTAGGATAAATGTGTTATAATCAAGGGTAGGTTGCCATCCAAAATGACCTAAATAGGCTAGAAGAAAGGATGAACAGCAACACCATGAAACACAGAAAATGAACCTCCAAGTGCTTCACTTGAGCAGACTAACCCCTTGCAATTGTACAGGCTGGGGACTGTCTGTCCAGTTTAGAGTTCAGAATATGAGCCAACAGGAATAGATGAGATGGATTGATTACTTCTTGAAGACTACATTGAATACTGACCCAAACAGAAGTAATCTGTAAAAATGTAGTTCTGAAGGGGGAAGAATTGTTCTTTATCATGTTTTTAAGGTAATATTAAGAACTGAAACCAAGTAAATTTGACCTTTGTACCAGACAAATTGACAGGAAATACAATAAAGACTGTAACTAATACATATATGGGTATATATGATTTGTGTGGATTCAGATGATACAGAGTTCTTTTTGGAAAAGACTTTTTCTGAAGGCACTTGAAAAAACTAAACTGTCATGGTATAAAAGGCAAAAGAAACTGTAGAAAGGAAGAGCTACATGTGAATTTTGTTTTTCAAAGTCCAAAAGACAGACAGATAAAAGAGTAAAATCTCTGAAGGCACAGTAGAGACCATTTAAAGACATTATCCTGGATGTTCTGAAGAATACACATCACCTATCAAACAAAGACTTGAGAAAGTCCAGAAGGAATATGACAGGGGTAAGGGAGGTCATTAGAAGCAAGGAAGCCTTCAGAAAACCTTCCTTCTATACAAATTATAGCAAGTGAAAAAATCATAAAATTTAGTTAGAAAAAATAAGATGAATAATAAAATATCACGAGATGTGCTCAGGTTATATAGCGGTCACTCATGCCAACATACGGCTCTTTACAGCCAATGTGTGTGGTTAAACTCTGGCTAGATTCTGTTTCCTCACTACAATGTCTTGTGAGGTCACCTACTACAACCAATAATGTCAAAAATTGTGTTTACTGTGCAATAGGCTGAACTATTAATTATAGCGTCTACTCTTTTTTAATACCTCCGACTCAGTGGAGAGTAGAAAGCGGTTGGTAACTGGGTTTTCTAGTTTAGGTTTTTTGGGTTTGCTGTTTGTTTTATATTTTTTTTTAGAAGGAGTCCAGAGTAGGTGCAAGGAACTGCAATCTAATAAGTCAGATGTTTGTCCTGGAAGAACTGGAAGAAACTATTTTAAAAAGAGCATAAAAGAGAAATCTTATTTGGGAAGAAACAACACAGTGTTTACAAAAACAAAATATTGCTTCACAATTGATTAGAGTTCTTGAAAGTATGTTCTTATATTCTTAAAAGTCCTTTGTGTATTAGTAATCTATTAAATGGTAAGAGAGACGAATTAAGAATCAACAAGTAACTTGTACAAAGGAATGGTTTTGCAGGAATCTATGATACGCAAAGAGCTTTTTAACACATCAATTTGGAGAAGTATGGAAAGTGAGGTAAAAAGTTTGCTGATGAGAGGAAGTTATTATGGAAAAGTTAAATGTAAAGAATAAAATTTGATAATGCAACGTATCCGAGAGATAAAGTGCCAGGCAGAATTCAAAGTTGATACTTACAGAAGTAATGCATTCTATTTGCCTTTTGACTGCTAGATAAGAAAAATGTTAAGTATTGAGAAAGAATGACAGGCTCTAAAGAAGTTATATGTACTCAGGAAAGACATAAAAATGTAGTTGCAGGTATTTTTTCTGAAAAGATCACCTTCCTGATTACAAGAGAGCAAAAGGAAAAACAGAATTCTGAGAATGAGTATGGAAGAAATAAAGAGTAAAGAACATCAGTATGAAAAAATATTCCTGTATTGTGAATTTGATATGCAGTTATAATTATACCATTTGAAGACCATGTTTTAAGATTCAGAATAAAGAAGTAGGATGATCAGACATGTGCAACATCATCTGTACATGAAAAGACCTCTTTAGCTTAGAAAAGATGTCATGGAATTGTGTCATGAAAAAGACAATATAATGACAAATTTTACTAAAAAGGTAAAAGGAAGAAACTCCTCATTCTGTAAAAAAAACACCTAATGAAATGATGTAACAGCATATTTTATAAAAACAAAACAAAACAAACCCCACCCAATCATTTTATTTCACACTATGCTAACTATATCTTGGAGCTCTTTGTTAATGTTTGCTCTCAAAGCATAAATAGGCACACCCACGATGAGCTAGCAGCAACTTTCAGAAGACAAAGTTCATAGTCTGTTGACAGAGGATAGGAAGGCACAGCAGAAGAAGGGTCCTTCTTAATGATCTGTTAAACAACCATGAACAGTAATAAGGTTTTAGACTAGACAAAGGTTTGGACCAGGCAGACATTTCTTTAGCGTCCGAACTTCATAGCACTTTCATGGGAAAAAATGTCAAAACAAAGCTCCACAAAACAAGCACAGGTTTTCATATAAGCTAAATTTAACCATAAATTTAACCATTAAAAAAACATTTAAAAACTAGAGTAGAGTTTAACCTACAGACCTAGATTCTCTCTGGAGTCATTTGGGAGAAAAAGTACCTCCAGGCCAGAGGAAGTTATCTCATTTTATTTACTATGGGTATGTACTTTGAAAAGGGATTATTTCAACTATCTGCCTTTCTTTTAATTTTTTAAACATGATGGGGTAAATATTTTTACTATCTAAAATATTATTAAGGTCCCCTGTTATTTTTGCTTCATATTCTTTAGTTGGGACTGACAAATAAAGTTCAGTTTTTGACACTATTCCAACAATACCAGCCTGTTACCCATCCTGCTTTCCAGGATTTTATCTGGTAACAGAAGAATTTTATTTTCAATATAAACACAATAAAAGGAAACAAGATTTGCCAAAGCTTGGGATTTGACTAACAACTGCTACAGTGTTCTTCAAACAATGGTTTTCCATTGTTCTGCATAAAGAACTTATCGCTAAACTAAGCTTCTTCCAAATGATTCACAGTAATTCACATGTACTGCCAACTGTTACACTACTGTATTAAACAGTTGTTCAGCAGCTGAAGATGTTTCTCCTGTGCTTCAGGAACTGTTCTTGCATTTTTTATTAGACAGACTGAATGGAAAAGAAAACCTTTTCTTAGCTTGAAACTGAACATTAGATTTCCACTGTCATCACTGTCCACATAAATATCCAATTCCACTTAAATTCTTTAGCATCCAAATTCTTTTTTGTATCATTTGTTTTCAGTCTGATCCTGAATCAACTTAAAGGAATTTTGATTCAGGTCCTTCAAAGCTCAATTATGTAGTTCTGTTTTACATACTTAATATTAGACTAAAATTAATCATGAACTGAGGAATACCACCATCGCTATATTACAGATAAACTGTCAGGAAGGAGTGTCTTTACTTGTGTAAAGATTCCCACGCAGCTATCTTTCTCATGCATCTGAGGGCAATATTCAAAACAATCTACTATTAATTCTTTCTGGTACGCCTGTAAAAGCTTCAGTCCATCAAAACATGTGAACGAGCATCCCTTTTCAATTATACAATCATCTGAAACATTAGTGATTTAAAGACCAGTTTTGATCAAGGAAGGGATATATTTCTTCAAAGGCATTTGGGACCAGATTTTAGTATGACTGCAATACACAGTGAGTGAACTAGTTCATTTGATAGAAATAGTTATTTTAAAATTAAACCCTTACACTTTCATGTTATTATACTACTGATATTTCTGATATTTTCAACTGCAGTTCCTCACAGATGTATTGCTGAAACCAAAAGTTGTACTCTGTTCTGTCTGTTTTTGCTAAAGTATGTAACTGTTAGATAATTGGTTTGTGTTTCTAAAACGTCTCCCAGAGCAGAAACTTTTTAATTTATAATTTCATTTTTATTCATTTGTTTTAATTCAATTAATGCCTTATGTAGGAGATATTTTAATTATTAGTACTAATTTGCCACTGGAATCAGTATGCCTGGATTTATTTGGAATACCTTGAGGCAATTTTTTAAAGTGTGCTTTAGAAAATGTAATTAATGACCTAACCTTTGTAAGGATACGTTACCTTACAAACGAATAGAACTTTTGTATTGCTTTTTTTAAGCGGTTGATCCTAGAAGCATATGGAGAAATTACACAGTACAAGCTTTATATTTCATCACCTCATCAGGATAATGAAATAGTGAATCAGATATGCAATCAGCATTACAATACAACAGCTACACCTTGGGTGAGCTGACTCTACTTTTATAATGAAGCAGAAGATGATAACATATATTAAAATTAGAACATACTGCAATTAGTGGAGAATAAGCAAAATGAAAATTTTCTTTTGAGTTTAAAAAATGTACACAATTTCAAAAGAGAAAATGAAAGACAATGCAACCGAGTTGTTAAAAACAATTAACTACACCATCAGCCTTTCAGGTTAAACGTGTTAAGAAAGACTACTTAAAAAATGTGAACTGATTTCAAGTTTTCTATTTAATACAGTCCAGATGGGAAAACACAGGAGAGTGTGTAAATAAAGGGTAACATGCTGGGGCAGAAAAAGAAAGAGAGTCATAGCTTTTTATAGTGTAGTTAAGTTCTTTGTTAGGCTTTTACTTGGTTTAGTTGTTTGTTAGATCTTAAGATTTCCTTGTCTACGCTAGTAAAAAGGTTTCTAGGTTGACTGTGTAAAGGCTTACCTTTTAATTGTTAGACAATTCAGTGTTTGACTGTGTACCTAAGCATAGCTTCAATGAAAGAAATTTTGTCTTGGATGACTATTAACTATGAGACTACCAAACTGGGACTATGTCCTGGGGTTTTTCCAATCAGCTTTGTTTGATTTCAGTTGGTTAATATCTCAGAAATTTTGGCAGGTAAATGTTGGATAAGTAAGTAACAAACCACTGATTCTCAGTAGGAACTATGAGTAGCAATCTTAAACAACTACTTGGATACTGGTTTTAATTTGCATATTTTTTTACCATAGGGTTTTATATGGTTACATTAATCAATGAACCAAATTCCCATGATAATTTGCTATTCAGATTTAGGTCTGGCTAAACTTATGACCTCTAGCCTAGCTGATTCTTTTGGGAACTCATTATCCTGTGTATCTAGAAATGCCTTTTATAGCAACTGTGACTGATTTGTACATCCTGACACTTCCCATATCCTTCTTTTAAAGTACCAGAAGTTACTGGCAAAACAGTTACCAGCAAAGACCCATGTGATTGATATTTTCTGTCATTGGCATTTCTGTTTTCAAAGATAAGCAGATGGGAATTATGCAATTCTGTGGAAACTGGTGAACTGTAGGCTTTAGAGGGGGTATAAACTTGAATAGCTAATTGTGCACTGTGGACGTGCTGTATTTTTGCTGTCATAGTGTAGGGGACTAGACAGCACAGGGTTCAAGCAACACATTTATCTACTGGTTAATTAGTGCTGTGATCAATAAACTGGTTGAGCTGAATGTGAGTGGTTTCTTGAAACATTACTAACCCAATAATACTCAACTGTCAGGATTAAATAAATCTGTTTGACAATCAGATTTCATATTTAGACACTAAATCAAAATTTCAGGAAATTAAGCAATACCTGGAGGATACCAGAGAAAATTCAATGATGCTGTATTTTATTCTGTTAAAATCAGTAAGATCTGGTAAATTCAGTAAGGTTAATGGACTTGAACTCAAGTAGGAAGAAAAGTAGAAAGAAATATTTTACTTTATGATTAAAAAATAATAAAACCAGTGAAATGTGTCATGAAAGCATCTCCAGTTTCTTCTGTTTCATAGGATGAAATGAACTATCATAATGAAGTATCTGAGAATTATATTTATTTTGAAATTTATTGAAAGTTTATTGAAATCAAAGTGAGGTTTAATTGCCATCTACTGAGGACATAACTTGTGATTGTGTTTGTTTGCTCACAGGAGTAAAATTGTAAAAAATCTTGCCATTCTTTTGAGAGTCCAGTGAAGCAGTTCTCCTGACTAATGGGTAGCCACCNTATTACTAAACAGTGAAAATAATAAGTTTCAATTCAAGAAACTCAGAACAGTCAGGAAGAAAAAGACCTACATCAATGTATATTCTCTCAAAAAATATTTTCTACCTTTTGATCACTAGCTTTTTTAATTATTTTAGGACCCCAGACTTTCACTAAAGAACTGAATGTTAGACGTTAAATGTGTCTAATAGCTTCTTCAGGATAAAAAATATCAAAGACATGATGGGTGCTTTTACTCCACACCTTGCTTAGGAGTAGAAAAGGCAGAATTTACAGCATACTAATCTTGTTGTAGACATAATTTATATAAAGTACATATTTGTGCTCAAAATACTAAAACTGAGAATCAGAAATGAAAACCACCTGTTAATAATGATGCAGAACTATTACACATTCAAGGATAACACACGTGACCTGTGGACAGTTATATGGCGGATAAACAGGAATGTGAGTACAGGCTGAGAAGCTGAAAAGCAGGAGAAATAGTGTGTGCAGCATGCATTGTTAGAGGCACTTTCGAGCCTGCAGGTGACAGTCTGTATGTGCTATTGGGGAGCCCAGGATAATGTCTCAGGCACTTGTATCAGCCTGCTCTGAAAGTGCACTCAGTCTTGCATAAATCAAAAGTTTTGACACTCATTTTGAATGCAGTACGCTTTAAAAGCCTTAGGAAAGATTTTATGGGTTTGAATCCACTTGCTAATATGTATTATGTCAGAGTTCTGGAGACCAGACAAAGTCTCTCCATAAAACTGAACTGATGTTCGTTCCCTTTCTCTTCTGTTTATTCATGTATGGTTGATTATTTAAAGTAATAAACGAAGGTGAGAGAGTTGTGCTATCGAAAGTTGCAAACACTTGATAAAAGTCATTTAACATTCATGTGTTTTCTAACCTATCCAAAATAATCTAATGCAGTACTAATCCATCTGTTGGTAATAAAATATATTAACACAATCTTTTTCATGCTTAGCTATTAAAGAAATTGCAAAATAATATCAACCTGAGTGCTACATTCTTGAGTCCATAGCATGTGTGACTACTTTGAACTTTAGGGGAAAGTTTAAGTAATGAAGCTTGCTTACTCAAAAAGGAAGTAAAACTCTTGACATTCATACAAGAAAGTAGCTGGAAGAAAAACTGAAAACTGAAGTTTTCTGTATACTGTATAGGTGTGAAGAACAAGACCCACTGTTATAATTTTCAGGTTAATATTGTGTCAAGTGAATGTAGCTTTCTGGATATTGCAGATATCAAAGCACCCATAAATTGTATGAAACCTAACTGAATATGTTCAAAATTAATTGTCAACACCATTAGAGGTTTAAAAAGTTGTGTAAACCATATAAAAAAAAACACATTGTGGTGGGCCCACAAAGGTAATGTCGTCAAGGTTCACCTGGCATACTTGTATGATTTTTCATTTGAAGTGTCAGTAATGCAAATTATTTGAATATTCCAGTGTGAGATAGAAATCTGACCACCAGGAGTATGATAGTCTTAAATATATCGGAAATTAGTATTTGAACAAGGTGAGTGGGGAGACTGTGCCATCATTTTTTTAGTAGATTTAACCTCTGGCATCCCCCTGCTCATCCACCACAGAGGTCCAAAATTACAAATTTATAATGTGAAGGTGTTTAGCATTAACGTGGGATGTGAGGTGTTTATGCTAAGCCATCCCTGATTTCAGACTCTGTATTTGGAAAAATCAAAAAACTCCATAAAGTACCAAAGCTTAATCTTTTTCTGGACAATGAAGAAGGAAATCATAGAAGCCAGATTTAGTAAATTAATTCTCAGTGCCAGAAATGTTTCTTTCAAATCACTCAAACACGTATAGAGTCACAGGATCATGTGACAAGTCCAACATACTGTTTGAACCAGTTTTTTAGAGTAGGGTGCTCAGGGCAATGTCCAGTCAAGTTTTGAATTTCTCCAGGGTGAAACACACTCAGCCTCTCTGAGCACCTTTTCCGCTGTTTGACAACGGACAGAATGGCAAACATTCTTCCTTACAACAGGGCATAATTTCTCAGCTTTCAACTTATGTCCATTGTTTCTTGTCCCTTCATTATGTATCTCTGAACAGTGTGGTTCCAGACTCTCTATGTCCTCCTTTTGAATAGCTGTGGATGTATATTTAAAAAAACACCACATGTATACTCTGAATGTATACTCTGAACTAGATACTCTCTGTGCCTATCTCAGCTTGTGATTCCTTCAATACATTCTTCACACTCGTTGGGGGATCATGCAAACACAGAGACAGTATGAAGCAGAACCCTTGTACTAAGTTAGACCTCTTTTCTGTGTTCTGCCCTTTTCCAGTGCTCTGCCTCCTTTTCTTTCCTCTCTTTTCCCCATACACCACCATATGCCTGTGTCACCTGCAGGGTCTTAGCTTTTTTTCGAAGTCACTGTTCCAGCAGAAAAATGAGAGACAAAATCAACAGCTTTAGACCACATTTTATTGGCCTCATGGTAATAATCCTTCAGTGAGAACATGAGCAGCTTTTCTGGGCAAGACAGGTGTGTTGAATGCAGTAGAATAGGCTGCCAGCAAGGGGGGAAAAAGAAAATAAAATAAAGAAAAAAAAAGAAAAAGAGACACATTCAGCATATAATACAGGCTAGAGTTTGTAGTTTGATAATAGACAAATCCTTCATATTGAAGCCTCTGGAACATTTATTTATGCATATGGCAGGTCTCTTATTGACATTATCTCCAACTATAATATTAGTGATTTGTATTATATACAACTGCAATATTAGTAACGCTTTTCATGTAAGGAGACTGCTCACTGTTTCTGCTTTAGGTCTTACAAATTTTATGCACCTGATAGAACAAATTAAACAACATACTTAACAGCTGTACGGGCTTCACTCCCCTCCCCTCTCCTCTTACCCCTCCCCTCCCCCCTTCTCTTTCCCCTCCCCTCCC
>VZTO01020778.1:0-58257 GCA_013400615.1 Syrrhaptes paradoxus
CGTCAAAATCCTGAACGTTCAGTGAGTTACGGTCCCAGCGTGAAAATTTATCCCCGAGCAGTTCTCCAGTGGGGAAAATCCGTAACGCAGCGGGCTGGAGCGTTCTGCCCTGCCAACCCAGATCCAAACCGTCACAGGCACTCGTCCCACGCCAGGGTTGGCCCAAACAATCCTCTGAAATAATGCCAAGGTTTGGTGTTGGTTAGTTCCCAGCGGTAGCGTGTTATTAGGGTTAAACCTCCTCCCTGCGAGCGGGGAGGCTGCGGCGTCGCGGGGCGAGTGCTGAGAGCACTTACTGCAAGAGGGGGGAACACGCTCCACCGTCGTGCCCCTGAATCCAAGCCAAGGAAAGCCATTTAGCACCACGTCTTATCATCCCCCCCCCTTAAAAAAAAAATAAATCACAGCCCAGCTGGCCAACGCAGAGCACGGTGAAGCTTGTGCCGCTCCCGACTGCCCGTGGCACTGGTGTGGGCTGTGAAACCCAGCTTGGGGACCCCCCCCAATGGTTTTATCACCCGATCTCCTCACTGGCACCCCCCAGTCCCGCAGCAATCAGCCTGGGAGCCCTCTCCTCCTCCCCGGGTGTTACCTTGCCATACTCGAGGGTGTAGGAGATGGACTGGGTCGGGCCGGGGAGTTTCCCCTTCTTCCGTATGGGCACGAAGCCGATCCCCAGCCTCTGAGCCAGAGGGGGTCCGATGAGGAACCCGCGGGAGTCCAGGCCTGGGGGGAGCAGAGCAGCACAAATACTCAGAATAGGGCCATTCGGCTGGGGGGGGTTTGCACGACACCCCAGGTTTATCCTCCCATGTTCCAGGGAGGAAATTCCTTACGGGAATTTCTATGGGTTGAATACACCCACCCCACACCTGCGCTGCCCAAGATGTGCTGCCGATGGGCTTCGGGGCTCCACATCCATTCCCCCACCAGCCCCTTTTGTCCCCCCTCTTGCTCTGCTTCTTCCAGATAAACTCAGCAAAGCCCCAGTATCAGTCTGGCCAAGCAGCCGGGACTTTGCCCCAGCGGGGGACAGACCTCGGTTATCGTGAGGCACTTGGACCAGGTTTGCTCTGGACTCCTTGAACTTTGGGCCATCGCCCAGCCCGAGCTCGGCCTTCCCCGGCGCTGCCATTCCCAGCCCTGCAGCGCGTTATCACCCCAAAGGCTGTTTCTCTTGGCTTGAAAAGGCCCCGGAGGAGGAAAACATGCTGGGACAGGGGCTGCCTGCCCTGGGGACCGTGCCAGACCCTACGGGCACGGCGCAGCAGGGTTCAGCGCTCCCTGAATGATTCTTTTCTTTAATGAATGCGACGAATGACAAAATTGGCACTGAAGTTATCATCAGACGGCATCTGCCGCATCCAAAACCAGTATTTCAGGAAACTGCAGTGCTGGTGAAGGGTATAACCTGTCCCAGTGTCACCATTATAATGTCTGAGGGCTACAGCATTTGCTGCTCCACGAGCAGAGGAATGTCCCCACATTCCCGCTGTGCCTGAGGACACACCGGCCTTAGGGATGCTTCAACCCCCCTCACCTGCAATGAAGTCAATCTGGGGGAACGATGCCCTCAAATGATCTTCTAGCAGATCAATCAAAGTCCTGAAAGCTGCCGGATCCTTCAGCAAGGGGCTGATATCTCTGCAGAGAGAGGGGGAGAGCAGTTACCTCCCAGGGGGCTGCGCTGGCTTCCCAAAATAAGCCTGGGGGAAGGGGTCCTGCCTCGTGCTGCCGGGGTGGGCAGCGAGGAGAGGAGCAGGCAGCGAACCTCCATCCCTGCCCTGGGCCCTGCTCCATCTCCATCCCAGCTCCAGCTCCATCCCTTTCCCCATCCCCATTCCGGTCCCGGTTCCCATCTCCGTCCAGGCTCCATCCCCATCTCCATCCCCACCCCCTGCTCCATCTACATCCCTGGCCCCATCCCGGTTCCGGCTCCATCCCCATCCCTGTCCCCATCCCCAGCCCGGTACCGGACCCATCCCCGTCCCGGTACCGGATCCATCCCCATCCCGGCCGCATCCCGGTATCGGATCCATCCCATCCCCGGCCCGGTACCAGATCCATCCCCGTCGCATCCCGGCTCCATCCTCATCCCAGTCCCCATCCCCAGCCGGTACCGGATCCATCCCCATCTCCAGCTCGGTACCGGCTCCACCCCCATCCCGGCCCCGGTGCCGTGCCCATCCCCGCCCCGGCCGCATCCCGGATCCATCCCCATCCCGGCCCCAGTCCCGGCCCCGGTCCCAGCTCCATCCCGGTCCCGGTCCCACCCCGGTCCCGGTCCCGCCGCACCGGAAGATCACGCCGGGCACGGGGAAGTCGGGGAAGGGCCGGACGCGGTCGCGCACCCGCCGCAGCCGCTCCCCGCTCATGGCGGCCCCGCTCTGCGCAGCGCCGGCGGGCGGGGCTCCGGGGGGGCGGCACCGGCCCTGCACCGCCCCCGGGACAGCGGGCACCGGGCTGCAGGGACCTGCCAGCCGGGAGCCTGGGCTCCGGCACCCCCTCCACGGAGCCCCGACTGCTCGTCCCCTCCCGTGCATGGGGCTCCGACACCCCCCTGCCCGGAGCATTGTCCCCCCCCATTGCACGGAGCCATGGTACCCCCCTGCACAGAGCCCCAGTGCCCTGATGCATGGAGCAACGGCACCCCAGGGCATGGAAACCCAAACCCCCCCATTGCATGGAGTCCCAAACCCCCGCCATTGCACGGAGCCCCAACCCCCCCCAGTGCACGGAGCTCTGCCCCCCGGGGGCAGAGGACCCCACCCCCCCCCCCCCCGGAGCCCCAAGCCCCCCAGTGCACAGAGCCCCAAACCCCACCATTGCATGGAGCCCCAACCCCCCCCAGTGCACAGAGCCCCAACCCCCCAGTGCATGGAGCTCCAACCCCCCAGTGCACGGAGCTCCAGCCCCTCCAGTGCACGGAGCTCTGGCTCCCTGGGGCACAGGAACCCAATCCCCCCCCCGTGCCTGGGGCCCCAGTACCCCCAGCGCATGGCGCCCTGGTACCCCACTGCCCAGAGCCCCGATCCCCCAGCGCACAGAGCCCCAGTCCCCTGGAGCAGGGAACTCTGACATCCCGGTGCCCAGAGCCCGGTTATCTCCCATGCAGGGCCCCCCAATACCTCGAAGCAGGGAGCCCCGGTACCTCAATGTGCCCCAACACCTGCAGTGCACAGTGCTTTGTACCCCGGTGCATGGAGCCTGCGTGCCCCCCTGCACAGAGCCCTGGTACCCCAGCACCTGGAGCCCCAGGACCCTGCCTTGCCCCAGCTTGGGAAAAGGGGTCACACACCCAGGGGTGACACTGCCACCCCCCTTCACCCCCGCCCTGCATCTCACACAGATAGGAGGCTTGTTAGAATTAAACAATTTCCTGTGTTTCTGTCCCTCGTCACCTCTTGTGACCCCCTGGGACCGCATTTGGCGTTTGTTAAAACCCTGGGTTTGGATTAAACTCACGGGGGATGATAACGCCGCCGGTCTGTGCGCCCTCGGTCCCCGACTAACGGCTCAGCAGCTATCGGTGTCACTGGTGCGGCAGGTCAGGTCACCCGCACCGCTGCCATCCCCTGATGGGTGAACAGCCGCTTGAGCATCCACCGAACGAGCGCAGCTCTCCCTTGCGTTAGCAAACACCGCTTGGAGCTGCTCCAACCGCAGCTGGGTACAGCCTGGGGCAGAAAGCAAAGGCAGTTACAGCATGGCGGCCGAGCTCAGTGACGAAAGAGCTGCAACGGGGACAGCTGTCCTGGAGGTGTGGGACAGCATCCCTGCAGCTCCCCAGGTGATTTTGCAGCGATTTGGTGCAGAGCCCGTGGGCTGGTAGGATGCTCAGCAATGCAGCAGCCTGATAACAAGCACAGAGCTGCTTTCCCCCACTCCTGCTGCACCCAGCGCTCCCGACAGCCCCACGGGTCCCTCCAGCTGGAGAAGAGCCTCTTCCACAGTGGGAGCATCTTACAGGAGGGGAAGCTCGTCTCCTCTCCAAATTAGACCTCCCATTCTCACGAGACCCCCCCATTCTGCCCACATCCCAGCATCCAACACCCCCCATGTCGCTGCGTGGTTCCCAGTGCCTGGTGCAAGCCCGCGGGAATCATTTATCGCCCGCTGAACCCTCCACTGCTCTATTTTCTCCCTAATTCCTCTGGAGGCAGCAAAAGGCGCCGGTTTCCCGGCTGCCTGCCCGAGGTGCGAAGGTTGCTCCCGATCGCCAGCGACAGCCCGCGCAGGAGGTCAGCGCGCCTCCTTTCACAACCGTTCCCTTGCAGACTAAGATTTTCCCTGAAATCAGATTATCTCTTTGGCACCAGAAAAAAAATCCCAACAGCTGTTCCAGTGCAGCAAACCCGGACAAAGCACGTGGCCTTCCGCTGGAACAGGGGCTCCGCAGCACCCGCGCGGCCTCGGAGGAGCTGGAGGGTTCCTCCCGTGACCTTAACAACCACGGTCCCGGGCAATGAGCTGTTCCAGCTTCTCCTCTGCTTCCTGGCGGGTGGAAGCAATGGAATTTATCTGTCTGCCTGTGGGAAGCAGCAGGAGCTCTTCCCAGCAGCGCAGACACCAGGCAGGGTGTTCTTCTGCATCCCGGAGGATGCACACGCTGGGGTCTTCACCCCACTTTGCGTGTTTGTGACCCCCCACAGAAGCACCACCACGGTTTCCCGGAGGCTAAGCGAGGCTCCCAGGCCCCTCGTGCCAGCCTGGCGGTGTCAGGAGGGCTCCCACCAGTCCCCCCGTGTCCCGCAGGCAGGTGAAGCAGCATTGGGGGGATCGGGCCCCACCAGCAGCACCAGTTCTGCCAGAAGAGCAGGAAGGTTACACCAGATGGGGCTGCCAGGGATCCAGCGCCAGAAATGACGCCACATGCCAGCTCGGGTTTAAAACCAACATTTCTCAGGTCTCTGTCAGAACTTCACCTCGTTAATCCTCTGTTCAAAGGGCAGGAATTACACCTACCAGTACGGACTGGTTTTAACCTTCAAAGTAAAGGAGTTTTCCCCATAATTGTTCAATCTTTCAAACAACAGCGCTGACTCCCGCTGCAATTTCCACCCGAAAAGAACTTTCCTAGGACCCGTTTCCAAATGTGATGTCAAAGGACCCTGGAATCTCACCGGGAGGTGTGTCAGCATCCGCTGGTGGCTCCCGGAGGGTCGGGGCTGTTCTGTGCCGGGCAGAGGAGCCCCCGCCCTGCCTCCCGACCCCCCCGAGGGTCCTGCAGCGGGGGGACACCGGCTTTGCCTCTCTTCTGGAGGCAGAGCTCATCAGGGATTTAAAAGGACTTGGAGAGCCTGATAGGAGAGATGTTATCGACCTGTGAAGAGGAAAACCGGGGGTGTAAAATCCTGCAAGGTAACTCAGATCAGCTGAGCTGGGCAGTTAGAGAGCTGTGCTGAGCTGGGGAGTTTCTGTTCCGTTCCACATTTTAAAACTTCAGTGTGAAGTGGAACAAAATGCCCCAAATTTCAACATACCCCACAAGGGGAAATGAGAACTAACATTTTCTTTCAGATCCGCTGGAACGATGCGCTTCAATTTCAGCTTTAGAAACGCATGCACTTTAAGCCCTTTTTTTTTTAAAAAAAAAAATCCTAAATTTGAAATATCTTATTTCAACAGCAGAAGAATGCAGTTTCCCGGCCAGGTCTCTGGGCTCGGGACCGAAGCATCCACACTGAATAACCAGCGAGCTTTGTCCCCCCAAAAAGAGGCAAAAGCACCACGACCCAGCCCTGCCCTCCCACAGCATCCTCCTTTGCACGGAGCTGACCCCAGCACCCCCTGCCCGCTGCAGGGGGCTGGATCAGGCCCTCGGAGGAGACACAAACCCCTCTCCCTGGCCAGCCCAGCCCAGCCGGGAGGGATTTTGAGCCCGATCCAGAACGAATGGATTTGGCACGCGTTCCTCCCTGCTGGCAAACAGGGCTGTTGGGCTTTTCAACCCCCATCCCTTCCAGCTGGGAACCGTGCTACCAACCTACGTATCGCCCAGGAGGGTATTAAGTGACTCCGAGAGGGAAAGAGGCGTAGAGAATCCCCCGGCAGCTGCCAGGCTGGCTCCCTCGAGAAGCTGGATGGCAGAGGTTTCTCTCGCTCCTAACACACCGCAGGCTTTTGGCTTGGGATCCACCTTTATTTGGGATTTATATAATCCCAACTAAAGTTTTTGCAACAACAAAACTATAAATGGTGGAAAGGGATATAAAGAAAACAGGCCAATGGAGTCTTCTTTCGGCGTTTAAAATAGCCAGTTTCCAAAGGAAAAAAAGAATCTAAAATGGGATTTGAGCTCTTCCCTTACCGCTGTTCTTAAAAACTAAGTTTAATTCCAGAGGCACCGCTGTGTCGCCTTCTGATAACATGAAAAACTCACATCAAATGCTACCAGAAAACAAAACCAAAAGTCTATTTCCAAGTATTAGAACTCTTATGAGAAATGGAAAACAAGCCACTCGAACTGCAGAAAAGTTATTCGGCTACGGAACAAGCAGAGGGACTCTTCAGAGAGTAAAAGCTCCTGTAAAGTTTCCCAGTGCTCAGGACAACAGCAAGATCCCTGGGGAGAGATTCCTCGTCTCGAGGCTGCTGGTGACTCTGCAGACTCTGCCGTCCCCCCCCAAGCCCCGGCACAAACCCTCCTCACCTGCAGAAGGTCTTTCTCCAGCTGCTGGAATTATTTCGCATGGTGACTGCAAAGATGTCCAACCTTCAGGAGATCCTCATCTCGACTGCGCTATGTGAAAGCAGGATGCTTTGGAAGCTGTCCCCCACGTTCGGGGAAGGCTTGGCTCGGCAGGTACCGAGAACTGCTGCTTCCCCGCAGCAGCGAGCATCCCAAATCCAGCAGCCTCCTTCCCGGCGATACTAGTTCCCATTTCTGTAGTAAAAGCCCACTGGCATCCTCAGCACTTGCCTAAACTCCATCCCCAGACACCGCACAACGTTTTATTAGCAAATACATGGCTATCGCTCACTCTCGCTCCGAACTCACCCATTTTCACTTCTACCGCCACGTTCCCCCGCTTCCCGTGCGAAAGGCAGAGGGGTGCTACTGCTCCTCGCAGCACTTGATGTCGTTCGCAGGGCATTAACCTCGGCTCTGAGTGTTCGGAATTGATCTTCTGCTTTCCAATTCCAGTGTTCAGATCCCCACATTGTTGGTCCACAGAGACTAATTTACCACCGAAATAATCCATTTGTCGCTGCAGGATTTTAAATCAAGGCTCCATTTTTGCGGCCATAGACTGTAAATGCAGGAGGACTTTTTTCCACGATTATTAGTGACATCAATTTCAGAAGCTTCTCTGCATGGAAGGTCGGGTGATAACACAGCCTCAGGGGCAGAGCAGGGAGGCTCGAGAGGCTCAGCTAATTGGAAATTAAAGGCAAGAAAGAAATTCCTTGGACTCTGAGCCCAAGCAGATATTAAGCTTTTAGCATTTCGCTGATATATTTAAATATAAAGAAAGGAACATCACACAGAGGCAGCCTTAGACAGACATCATCTTTCCTTTAGCTCTTATATCTAGCAAGCCAGCAGCAAACCAGCTCCAGACTGGCCAGTAAACCCCAGCAGACCCACTCCTCTGCCAACTGCTATTGCTCACACACCCCCAGGCAGGTTCACCTCGTGAAAAACCAACACCTGCCCCAGTATGGCCAGTTCCCACAACTGGGCAACTCTCACACGCGCCAGCTCCAGCTCAGAGGCTCAGGATGATTAAGGGCAGATGTGGTGTCACCCGAGGCGGGTATGGGTGGTCCGGAGCTGTCCCATATGAAGGCTACAGGCTGGCAGCGCCCGTCCCTGTGCTGGGCTGGTGGCCGCAGCCTCTGGCCACGCACGCCCCTGGTCCCCACACCAGCCTCTGAATTGTCCTCGGGCAGCTGCGTGGGCTGGGAAATTGATCCACGTTAAAAATAATACAGGGAAAACAAACCAAGCTATTTTTAACCCGAGTCCGTCCCGTGATCTGGAAGGCGTGAGACTGTCCCGAAGCAAGGTGCTATGCGGTTGTTTTCCAGGTGCGCACAAACAAATCATGGAACGCGTTTTGGATAAATTAGTTTATTTTTCTTCATTCGTTCTTCATCTCACGACTTTAAAATCTGTACATCTTTGGGAAAGGCACTGATTTAAAATTCTTCCTGGCTATCCAGCTGTGAAACTACTACTCTTACTTAAACTGAAAGCAGTAGCTTCCTCCCACCACGCTTTGCTCTGTTCTAATAAACGGACACGAAGCAGATAATAAACAGACATCAAGTCAATTCATGTCCAGCAGCCAGCTTTCTAGTGCAAAGTTTACACCCAGTATCTATGTGCCGAGAGATTATTTCAATGAGGAATGAGGACTCTGCGTGCTGGGTAACCAGACACAACAGGCTGGCTTGTCCAAGCAAGTTACGCAGCCGGGGGAAGAGCAACATCTCCCAAAGCGCGAGCTGAGAAAGCGAAAAGGAGGAAGCGGCAGGCAGGGGACACGGGGCAGAGGCATGCGGTACACTCACGATGTGCATGCTGCAAATACCGAGAAGCGTGTCTGGGCTCGTGCTCAGACGATGAGCTGCGATCCCGCGACGCAATCTCTTTATAAGCAGCACACAGAGAGACAAAGTGCTGTCACAGTTCGCAGCAGACATTCACAACGGAGAGCTGCCGGGGATTCGCGGGGAGTTGCAGCCATGGACTCCCTCCTCTGGTGGAATCTTTATCTGCTCATAGTAGGGAACTGCAGGGCTCTGGACAATTCTGGGTGACAGGAGCACTAAAGCAGAGGTGGACAGCACCCAGAAAATGGGAAATTCTTGGTTTTGTCCAGCCTCCTGGGACGACAGACGCACATAACCACTGCAAGTCCTCATAGAGCATCACGGGCTGAGCTGAATCTCTCACAACTCGAGCTATCCACACTATGTCAAAACAAAGAGAAATGTTATGGATGGACTGGAAATGCCCTGATAGAATTAAAAGACAATTAGGAAGGTGATAAGGCAGCTCAGACATTTGGGGTACAAACAAATGCCATTTGCAGACGCACAAACGGGGAGATGAGGCGCTGGCTGGGATTCCTGATGGGTGGAATGGTCAGAGCCAACTCCAGCGCTGTTCTCACTACAATCTTATAGGATTATCCAGCTTCACGAGATATACAGTGGGAATTACTGCAGAGGGGATTACAGGTAACATAAGCCATGGGAACGGCAAGAATGAGAGCGTTTGGGATGCCAGGGAGGGTAAGAACAAGCAGCAGCGAAGCCCGGAGCACGGCAGCACAGCAGTGATGCAGGAGCACAGCTCCCAGCCCATCTCAAGCCAGCCCCAAGTCTGGGTGGGAAGGAGGTAGGGCTGTTCACAGCCACGGAGCACCTCGATTTTTCCCAAGGCAGCACAATGCCACGCAGAGAGGGCACGTGTACTGTATAAAACACCGGAGGGGTGGACACGGGGCTGTTGGTGGTGCAAACAGCATCTTTGGGGTGCTTCTAGCTACACCCCTGAAGCCCCAGAGTAACCTTGCTGGGTTTTGTTCCAGACACGTTTCTCAGCAATAGCCAAGGGTGGGAAACAGGCTCAAAAGCAGATGAGAAATTTGCAATGTGAAATTGTGCGAAGGATCGGCATTTACCCCGAGTTCTGTTTAAAGAAGAGCTACACCCAGGCTGTGGAAAGTTTGCACAAGGAGAATTCCTCAGAGAGCAAACGCTGAAAACAGGGTCAAGAGTTAACATCTGATGTAAACGGGCATTTCGGAGCCTGCAGTTGGCTGGGCCCAGATCATGAGACTAGAAGAGTGATTTAAACCATATTTGGCCCCAGATTTTTTGAAATGAAGAAAACCCCTTAAATGAACAACTGACCCCAGTGTCCTGAGAACATCCTACACACCATTCATAGGGCAACACTTACATCAACGCCATTTCACATTTCTTTATGCCATTACCGAGGGAATGTTTGCAGCTACAGCTGGAAGGAAGGCAGGGGGTTCTCCCTGGGTTAACCCCTCGGTCAGGAACAGGAGGGAGCCCTTGTCTGCACCCAGCGATGCACACCAGCGCTCTGGGCCGTACAGCTGCACCCGGCGCTCGGAAGTTTAGGAAAAACAAGCTGGTGTCCAAAGAGTTCACAATGGAAATCAAATGTTAAAACAACAAGCAGCAGGCAAACAAAACAAGGGCAGTTTGGGCAGGGTTTTCTGGCTGCTTGAAGTTTCCTAAACAGTTCCCCACAGTGGCTGTTGGGGCATCCAACTGAGCAAGGGTTTGAGAGAGCAGGTGGGGTGGAAGGAGCGAGAGGAAAGGTGCATCCGTGGCGTTCCCGAGGTGATGGCAGGGTTGTGGCTGTCCAGAGAGATTTTGCAGTTGAGACTGTCTTCGCTGAAAAGTTACCATTTACGGCAAGAAGTAAAACAACAGAAGAGTACAGGCTAAACCCTGAGCACGAGCAATATAAACACTGGCCCTTTGGAAGAGCAAATGATGACATCATACATACATCACACCCTTCCTGTGTAAACAGGAGTGCCAACATGAGACGACATGCACTGTAAACCGTGTGTCCGGCCGGTTGCAGCTTTGCTGTGGAGCTCCTGAGGGCTGCAGAGAAGATCAATGAGGCCAAACGCACTTCGTAGGCTCGGGCTTGGGCGGTTTCAGGCACTTCCCTAGCTTCTCACAGCCTGGAGGAGACCAGTTCTGTTAAAAACAAACCAAAAATATACAGAAAGATGATTCATACCGAGTATCTGCTGAGCCTTAACCCTAACCAACCCTTTTTGAACCTCACAACGATGCTCTTATGTCCTGCTGGAAAAATGAAACTCGCAGCTGATGCTCCTGGGCTCATCAGCTCCCCAGCTCCAACCACTATCAAAAAAAAGCTTTAGGGAAGACTACAGATCCTTCTGCAGCAGACGATTCCCTCTTCTGGAACACAGTGCTCTCTCCGGTGCAGATGCAGCCTGCTGGGACTCTGGGGACCTTCCTCTCTCTCCTGTAGTACCATGGAGCTTGAGGTTTTTGGGGAAATCTCCCATTTTGCTGGGATCCAGAGAAGAGCTATTGTTCTCAGCACTACGATACCCATGAGCTTTCTTGAGGAAACAAACAAAAAGCAGCAGACGGGCAAGGGTGTGAGAGAGATAAGGATGCCGGTATTTTAATGAGCATTTTGACGGATGAACTCTAGGACAGATGGAGTAGGAGGCATTTACGGGACAGCGACTCCAGTGCACGCAGACCGAAGCTACTCACCTCCCTCGTTTCTGTGTTTCTTGAACTACCTCTGTGCACGTGTACAGCAGAGAACCAGCACCAGCAGGGAAACCCACTGCACACCCCAGCTTCCAAAGGGATTAACGGGGAAGGAATTTGGATAAAAACATTTTCAGTTTCATGGGGTTTTCTCATTTAAAATTTGGGACTGTGGTAATGCGAACGGCAGGTTACAATTCCCATTCTGCCTTCAGGAATCTTTTGTGTTCGTTCTCTGTCCCTCCCTCTCTCTCAAGGTCTGTCCACCCATGGGAGGTTCTTGCTGTCGCCTATTAAAGGTCAGTTCAGCTCTGACCTGCTGCCTTTCATTTGATTTATTTTTATCCTTCGAGTCATTTATGTTTTCTTGGAATTAAATTCCTATAGAGTAAAAGAAAAGCTTAACCCCAGAAAAAAAGCGAGAGCAGGTTTCTATTCCATCCAGCCGACAACAGATGGCAGTGAGACACCAGCCATGGCTGCAGCAGGCGCAGACCACAGAGCGGAGCCTTGGCAGAAGGCACCTCGCTGCACCAAGGGCTCCAGACGGTTTAAGAACAATTAATGCTGTTTTCTAAATCCAGTTCTGTTTTCTAAATCCGTTTCTCAATTTTAAAATGCCTAACCACCGCTGGAAATTTCAGATGCCTGGGCGCTCTGTAGAAGCAACATAGATTCAAAGAAACAAATGAAATATTTGTTCTTTTGAAAGAAAAAAAAAACCCCAAACCGTATCTGCTCCAGTCTGGCAGCCCAAGCTGGCTTTCCTGGACCCAGGCTATAAGCGCCGAGAGCCCTGAGAACACCATGTGTGCTGCAAGTCAAACCGGCAGTCAAGCCAGCACGGCTCCACTGCACGGAGCGATTTTTCCTACATTTCCACAGGAGGAAATCACAGCAGAGCCGGCTCCGCGGAAGCTTCGTCTCCACTGCTGGTGGGACACGCCACAGACGGGCCAAACACTTCCCCTGCGCAGGAGGGCTGCTGCTGCTGTGCTTACATCCATCCCAAACCTGCAGTAGATACAAAATGATCCGTCTGCTTTGCTCATGGATAAGTAAAGAAAATTCTCATCTGTCCCTAATGGATATCAAACAAACGGGTGACAATGCAGAAGACAGTGTGGGACACAGTATTAGTAGGTGATGTTTATCTCCCAGCCTCCTCCAAAGACAGATTTTTGGCTCAGTTGACTCCAGCAATGCCATCACTCCAAGAAGATTTGGTTCTCCTCATCTCTGGTCTCAAAAGGCGACAATTTAGTGTCTTTTTGTTTTAGTTTTGTGACCGTGTAATGAGCCTATTAGAAGTTTACATGGAACAGAAAACTCATAATGTAAAAAAGCTTCCTGCTGGGATTGGAACATTTCTCCCGGGATCAGAATACCACCCAGCCCACCAGGGAGGGCTTTCAGACGGCCTGAATGAGCTGGTTTGAGCTTGGCCAAGCACTGGAGCTGCTAACAGACTAGGGCTTGGGCAAGCCCCGAACATTGCCACAGCCAAAGGAGACACAGCAGCCCATGGTCCCCGAAACTTCTGCCCAACTGAGATAGAACAAGGGATGCTCGGGGAGAAGACGGGCTCTCAGTGAGATGGCTGGAGTACGGGATGAGGTATGGAACCTCCAGTCCAGCACTTTTTCCATTAGGCAACCCAAAGACACCGGGTGTTGGGCAATAGGAGTACCGGACGCTTTCGCAGCACCTAAACACACCGCCCCAGGGCAGCCGCAGAACGGCAGAGTGTGCCTACAATTCACAACCAGCTCTGGAACTGGAATCAGCACAGAAGAAAGGCCTTTCCAGTGAAGGTCTCTGGCAGCAGCCAGGCACTGGGGAGAGTGCCTGAACCCAAAAGGTCCCAGGGGAACACAGAACAGTGTTTATTAAGGGAAAAGTTGAATAATGAAAGAAAACAACACAGAAACAATGGTCCTTCAAATCTTTTTCCTACTTAACATCCAAAAATAAAAAGATGTGACAAAGCTCAAAGAGATCTTTGCCTTCTTATTAAGGAGACACAGCTCCATGTTTTGTACAGCTCTGGCTGGAGACAGACCCCAAGCAGCAGGTACCAACGGCTTGTTTCGGAAGATTACTTCAGCATCAGAAAGATTTTGCCTGTTCCTATTTTGTGTCACTCTACAGGCACATCCTCTTAGACTCCACAAACTCTTATCATCTGACACCCTTACCTCCTACAGACTCTCCAGGTTTTTTCCCAGGTTTTCAACAAACCAAGCAGCATTTGACAGGAAAGCCAAACTTTCCACCATGCAATTTGAAAGAGAAAACAGAACTGAAAATGTTTGTCATGTTTCAACCCGTAAAGACTTTGTCCAAGTCAGGCATGGGTGGAATGGGAGGAGACCGAGCAAGACCAAAGATACCCACAGACATCACTGAAAAAGAGCCACTGTCCCAGTCCCACCACTCCAAACACAGAGGACTTTGGAGATCTGCAGAAGGGGGTTAGAAAGGAGGAGAAGGACCTACAGCTGTAGATAACTGTCGTATCTCTAAGGAAGGAAGCCACAAAGTTTATCACAGTACGTTGGTTGACTTTTTGGACCTAACCCCACTCTGTACAAGCTTTCCTCCGCTGTTGCGTTCCAAAGGTAACAAACCGCCCTCTCCTCAGTGGAACAGACAGACAGCCCTTCAAACGGGCGAGCATCCATCGCTCCTGCATCCCTTCCCATCATTAGGTGACGTTTTATAAAGCCTTTACAAAACATATTTTAGGCTGAGGATTCTGAAATGTATTTCTGCTTTAGCCACTCACCATGACAGCCTTGTCGCACACGTTTAGCTGTGGCTCCCCTGGCACCATGGTCACTCGGTGCTGCTGGACGACGGCAGATATTCGCTCCATAGCCCTTTGGTATTCATTGCTGGCAAAACTAGAATGGGAAAAAATACAGACGTTATCAGTGAGGCTTCACGCAGGGCACCGTCACAGCGTCCACGTCCCTAAGCTAGGGCAGAAGACTGGCCCATGGCAAAGGAGAAGAGTAAGTAAACATCCAGTTGACACCGATTGCCCACAGGTCTGTCGGGGAAGGGAACATCAGGGCTGGCAGAGTCCAAAGCTCAGCGGGGCCGAGATGCTGTGCAGGGCTGGCAGATGGCTTGTCCTTGCCAGCAGAGCAGCACGTGGCTCCTGGCAGATCAGCTCAGCATGGGGCTTCAGCTTGTGAAACCGCCAGTCCCCGTGGCCCCAAACGTGTCGCTTCGTAGTCAGGCAACCTGGGGAAAGGCGGCAGGTACAGTGCTTCTGGGCTTGTCCCCAAGCTGTGCCTTAGGCGGTTATCAACCTCCCAGACACAGGACAAACACCTTGCCAGACACGTTAGCACATAAGCAAGTTTGCGGAGGCAATCCTTCCAGCGTGTCACCCGAGAGGTCACCCAGCTCTGGGTGTTCATCCTCCGCTCATTCAAGTGCTTCTCTGGAACACACACACACCACGCAGAGGCATTTACTTCAGGGAAACGAAGGTAATGTCAATACTTTGTTATTCAAGAGCGTTCTCGAGCTAAGGGTTTCAAATACGACCGCTGGCTAGTAAGACTTCACAATCACCAAGGAAAATGAACTAATATTATGCAAACAGGAAGATGCAGAAGAAGAATAGAAGTGACTTGTCCAAGACAAGAATACCTCCTCCGTTTCGCAACATCCACCCGGGGTTCTGCCCCATCTACATTCTTCCATTCCAGCTTTATTATTCCAAGCTGGGACCCATCTGTCATGCTCCAAGCCCTCATACAGGGTTATAAATTACCAGATTTTTATCCACTCCATTACTCCAGTAGGTACTTGTTTAAGTGGTTCAGGGTGTACTGCACTCATACTTCAAGTATTTCTAAAACGGAGGATTACTACCCAATGATCTCATTTTGCCCATCACGTTAAGAGTCACTTAGCAAACAGAGCGCGGCAAATTGCTTCTGAAGATAAAAGAAACAATGCAGCTTGGTCCTGACCTCAGGCTCCCTTTGCTTACAGTCCAAGCTGGCCACCAGCCCCACACTCCAGCTAATTTCCTTCTTTGAAAAACAATCACATTTCGAAGCCCAGTAATGTGCCAACAGTTTCCAGTAAACCCTATAAATATCCCATCTCGGCAACCATCCAGAGAGAAGCTGATTGTGGGGATGGGCCTGAGCTTTGCTGATAGAGAACCGGAAGGGAATTTGAAATGACAAGCTCCAGCAAACTAATCTGCTGCTCTCACACCCAGCTAGCTGTATCCTGGCGGAGAGGCTATCACCGGCACCGGCTGTGTGATCTGGACGGACCACCCTGACATTCAGCCTGTTCTTGGGAAGCTCCTGAATTTCCCCGCTCCCCTCCCCAGGCACCTCACCTTAGCTCTCACTGCGGCCAGCTGCTGACTCCTGCACCCAGAGACTGCTGGAAACAGGGTCAGGCAGGAGTCTGGGAGCTGCCACGGAGCATCCCTGACTCACCGCAGGCAGCAGGCACTTGGCTGGGCTGAGGGTCGCATCCTGCATCCCGGTGGCACAAGGGCCGCTCAGTTTGGCAAGATTTTATCTGGATGCCCTCTGGTCGCATTTCAAGCTGTACTCTCTGGTCGCGTTTCAAGCATGCTTGAAAAAAATCAAACCAGATTTTTTTAAAAAAGAGGCAGAGAGGGTTTAAAGCTAACCTGTGCTGACACGCAGAGGACGGTGAACACGGGAGAGCCGGCACATGGACAGAAAAGGCTTCAGAGACAAACACACCCAGGGAGGCTGCCTAAAACCACGGGCGAGGACCAGGGATGCGCACAGCGTGTCGGACATCCCAGCTGGAGAGCGGATGAAATGGGGGAGCCAGAAATATCTTAAAGCCTACGTACTCCAGCGATGGAAACGGAGATGAAATGCAGTTTAGGGAGACACGTATATTCAGCGGTTCAGATTTCTAATGTACCTACTGCGCCAGGATTTGAAAGCTCTTCCAAACTTCAGCTAATCACACTTCATTAAGATCCTTGTATTAAGGATTAATATGAATTAATACATATTTTAATCAATTGTTAGAGTGTAACGAATACTGTAGATATCAAATCATTTAATGCCTCCTCCTGCTGCTCCTGTAACTATCCAACGTGTTTATTTCTGTCACACACTTGTGTCATCTCTCCAGCATTTCAGATCTTCTTTCAGAAGTGGACCCGTAAGATAAAATGTTGCTGCTAACTAATTAAGCTCCACAGCATCTTTGCAAATATTGAAGTGCTAAAGAGACAGCCCAATTTCATCCATCGAAATGGCTTTTCACACACAGGATTCCAAACTAGCTGTAATCTGGAGAGAGCAGTGGAAAACACAGCTGTGCTCTGGATGGAAGATAAACAATATGCTGTCATGACTGCTGCTTTTTGCTCCAAATATGCCAGTCCCGTTGCAGTGAAAAAACCCTTTTTTGCTATAATCTTAACCAGTGCATTTACCCACGGCATTGTTGCTCATTAGCAGCCTAAGACACCCAAATGCTGCAGTATAACCAAGCAGGCTTGAGTCATTTAAATCATCTCCTTGTGTTAATTCCCATGGTTGGGGCACTCTGGGCTTTTGCAGCGAGCTCAGCAGCGACAGGAAATCTTGGCCTCACCTCAGCTCCTGGTGTGTTTGAACTGCTCTCCCCTGCAGCTCCTGCACTTTTAGATTATTTCAGCGTTTAGCACAGGCTGAATGACTTCCCCAAGGCGCGACAGAAACAGCTTGGCACGGAGAAAAGACTCACCCTTCTCCCAGAAGAACAAAGCTGGCTGAAACTAAAGAACACGGATAGATTATGCTCCAAGTCGTAGCGCTAATCTATAAACCTTGTCTCAGTAGGGCTTAGCATGCTCTTAAGCTGGCTAAACCTGTTGACACCAGCTTAAAACAGATCCGATTGCAGCTGTCCTCCTTGTGTTGAGACACACGACAGGGACGGACCCCCAGTGCTGGAAGGTAACATTCAGTGCTGGGAGATCATCACAGACCGTCTTCAGATGCCTCCATTGAACACATGAACCCTCTTCCTCATCCAGATGTACATCAAGCCTTCACATCACAGGGGACCATGACACCTGCAGGATGGCATAAACCCTGGGGCTGAAACTGGAATCACACAGCGACACAGCCGTGCTGGTGAGGGGGTTGCTTTCCCTGTCTTGGCCCCATGGACGTCCCCACTCCTCACTCTGCCGAGCTCAGGTTTTGCTCAGCCAGACCTGTTCAGCTCCACGAGATGCGACATCCCTGCAGCGATTTGTAAAGTATTTACTGGCTGCACACGGAGGGTTAAAATGATTTCCAGCCCTACACAAGAAGTGCATTTTGAGACAACCTGCAAGAGAAGAGAGCCTTTAATCTGTGTGTAAGATGGGGATAATTACTTCACAGTAATCAGTGAGCTGTTAATGGAGCTGAGCTGGAAACCTTCGGTGGAGTCCCATCATTTCCCTGAAGGTGTTTGCAGGACTGGGCTGCAAGGGCAGGGTTTGCTACATTCTCTGTTCCAAAAATAAAAATTAAAAAAAAATCTCTATACAGGTGTTTGGGCATTATTGTCTGCATGAAGATGCAGACCTCGCTGCCTCCAGGGCACGCTGCATTTTGTATTCTAGTTCAACAATCCTGCAGAAAGAGAGCTGGGAATAGCACTGGAAGAATGAGAGGGTGAGCAGGTGGTGTTGTGAGGAGTTTGCTAAAAGCGATCCCCCAGCGTACACGAAATTATTCCACGCTCAGAATGAGGGAAAGGAGTGGACAGAGTCCAGGGTCATTACACTAATTGACACTTTACCTCCGGGAAGTCTCTGGAGATGCAATCAGGGCTGGATTGCAAGCGCAGGGTCCCAGGCACAGGTGTGGCCTGTGCTTCCTTCATTTAGCGTAATTGTGCCTTGGCAATCTGCTCCCATCCCTGCCAAACAGCTCCGCCGTTAACCCCACCGTGCCCTGCGTGGAAATGCAGCTTTGGAAGAAGGAGGGTTTGTCTGTAGAGCTCCCTCCGGTTTGTTCTTGCAGCCTTTCACCTCGGGGTCTGTTAGCATCCTGAGCTGGAAGGAGAGGGCAATTCTCTACCATCATAAATACATCCCCAAATAGATCAGAACCGGAGCAAACTAAAGAGCATTTTCAGCATTTTGTTAAAAAAACCTAAATCTTGATGTTTTATACCTCGTCCTGATGATTCATGTACGGGCACAGCGCAGTATGTCTGTGCTGGGAGTGACGGGAGCATGTTATTACGGAAGGAATGTAACAAATGGGAATTATATAGCGCTTCGCAGAAACCTGACAGCGGGCTCTTACTAGCAGCTTTCAGATTTATAGCCTGTGTTACCAGCCGCACATGAAGTTATGGGAAGAGCATACAACTTGGCGAATGATTTGTATATTTTACCTCCTCCTCCGCTGGAATGATTTTAATTAAAACCATTATTTTTAATTGTGAAATACAGGCAGATCCAGGTAATCTGATTTTATCTGTTATCAGTGCTTTGAGGCTGCTCAGCACTGTACTATCCAAGTCTTGATCTTGTCCTATTATTCAGTCTTCCTCAGTTCCTCTCTTCTGTTATCAGGTTTATTTGCAATTTAACGCCTACACAATACACGAGGCAGACAAGTTTGGGGCTCTGCTCCTGAAACATGGCAACTGGAGAGACTCGCAGGGCCAAAGGAAAACAAACAAGGGATCAAAGACAAGCCTGAAGGGTGGCCTGTGCCCCAGGTCACCTCTGGTCCAGCAGCATCCGCGGGTCCCAGACACAAATACCTCCAGAGGTGTGCGGGGCACGTGGCCCATCAGCCACACGAATATTTTGGGTGTTGATGATGCCTCTCACCTGGGGGGATTCTCTAATGGTGTGCACAGTGTTCCTTGCAGCACGGAGGTGTGATCCTGCTGATGCTCTGCCTAGTCACCTATTTTCATGGAAGTTGTAACTCCCCAGCCTTGAGAATCCTGCCTTTCTGGGTGGCCGCAGCATTCCAATGGCAGAGGGGACAAAGGCAGAGTGACTACCTAAAGGCTCAGCCTCTGTGTGAACAGGCGACAGAAGATAACGACTATCCATCTGATCTGAGCTAGCTGCTCCAGTGGTATCTCTGAATGATAATTTAACCAATGTGTCCTTCAGGCTCCTCTCTGCCTGGACCTGTCTCTGAAGGTGTCCATTCCAAACACAGCATTTTGCATTTTTGAACCTGGTTCATATGGCTTTTTACTTCAAAATTCCTTTTTTATACATCACTCCAGTCCAGACCGTTACTCACCAAAATACCTGCAGGCTGCTGGTCTGCCACGATCCTGCAGAAGTTACAGGGTGATCAGACAGCGTGCCACAGGCAGAGCGCTCATCCCGGACCGGGCAGCTATCGATGGAGACGAGCTTGCCTCCATCCTTAGTCCCCAGGCTAGTGACTGTCCTCCTCAGATGTATTTTTCTTCAGCCCTCTTCCCTCCAGAGCTGGCTGCACACAGACTGTCACACCTGACAACCTTTCTGCACCCTGTCCCCTGCACGGTTGCTGCCCGATGTCTGTTACTGCTGAGGCTCTCCATGGTTCCCACGGTTTCAGTGTCCCTCGATGTCACCTCTCCTGTGGCAGCAGCTCATTCACCCCTGAGATGCAGCTGGTACCATTTTCCTTCTTTTTCCAGATAAGGAACCAGCATCTCTCCCAGGCAAGATTCTGGCTCTTTGTTAGATGCATTTTTTCCCCCGTTTTGCACCTTCTCTCTCTTCCCTGCAGCGAGGTTTCTGCCCTGATCGGTAAGGTGAGACTGGCAAGTTTTCTATCAGATCCTTTCCCCTTTAGCTTCCCTTCAGGAGCTCCTTCCCTCTTTTCTGGCTCCATAACCAGTGCAATTACCTCTCTGATGATTTCCTGGATTTTCCATCTGCTCAAAACAGGCACTTGTGAGCTCTCCTGTTAATTAATGTGTTCTAAAATCATTATGTTCATCAACCAAGCCTTATCACTTCCAGTTTTTCCATAATAGTAACATCTATTGCCCTAAAGTAAAACACAAGTATTTTGCCGTTCACAATGTAGAAAACTCCGTTTAGAACAGAGGCTAATTGCTCAAAGCAGAATTGTTACTAACGAGGAGCACGAACAATGCACGAGCACGCTGTACTTGTTATTAAGGCTTTGCACCTCTGGCTCAAACTGAGAACATTTCAGGGATTTCTGTTATGAATTCTCTTTGCAGCTTTGGCACCTGACTCAAAGCCCTGGGTACTTCAGTCTGCGCTGGGTCGTTTGTTAACTGTATTTTAAGCTGTGCCAGCTTTTACTATTATTGCTTGCGTTCTTCCTGACCAGCAAAGATGTATTTTAATAAAGGCACGTATAAACAATCATCTAACTTGGGTAATAAAACTGACAACTGTTTGTGAAGGTGTTACTAACAGATAGTTTCACTGCCTTTGCCACACACAGTTTGAAGGGAGAAAGCAGTTCTCTACGCGGTACTTAGCGGACACACGATACCCCAAACATAACAGAATTGAGGAAAGAAAAAGACTTATCAGATCTTTTAGTTCTGCATTCTGATAAATTTGGTAACAAAGGCGCTCCGCAGTTGGAGAGTTTTTATATGAAGCAAACCCATAATAACTGCAGCTAGGGGGGAAACAAAATACTGCTTATAACCTAGAGAAGTGCTTCTGCTTTGCGTGCTGCCTAATACCCAATCTTTATGTTTTGATGTTGAGAGCTATGAAAAAAGAAGGTATCTTCTCTCCCAGAGCCTCCACAGATCTAGTCAACCTCTTGGACGACCAAAGCCACAAACGGTTCACTTCTCACCACACCAGGACCAGATAACAAGGTAACTCTTACATAAGTGCAATTCCATTACCATTTTTGGCAACCGAAAGAAAGATTATTTACCAGTAACCGCATTTCTTTGAAATATATTGCCCATACATACCCTGGTGTTTCAGGTGTTATTACAAGCACCTCTGCAGATGCCAATTTTGCCTCGTCCGTACCTGCAGACGTGTTCACGCCCTGCCTCATCCCGCAGCCATAGAAGCGTTGAGCTCATCCAACGGTGCCAAGCTCCGCTCAACGCTCGGAGCCCAGTCCTGCAGCTCTTAGGGAGTCCTCCTCTTTCCAGGAGAGAGGGGAATAAAGCTTGGTAGTGAATGTATCTGACGTGTCAGTCCTGGCGGTCAACCCCAGGACGGGGATCTTGCTCCATCCAGCCCGTGGATGGGATGATGTCAAGATGCCATCACCTGGGCAAGCTCAGGCAGCATGAGAGCTTGTAATACACATTTGGCATTTCTACGGATCCCAGCTAACAAAACACACACTCTGTGAGGCTCTTGGATTGCTGGTCCAGACTGGGAAACATCCGTAATTATCTTTCAAGGTGGATGGGGCAAACACAACTGTGTCCCTTGGCAGAAACTGGGGTGCAGGGGGTGGTCCAGCCAAAAGCAGAGGGGCAGTAGGAGGAAGGAACGGTCCCAACCTTGTTGGGAGGGTCTGCTCCTAGACTCAGACACACGAAGGGATGCAGGCCCAGCCTTACATGGAGTGCAGGTGCCATATGGCTCAGAACTGCCAGACGTGTCCTCAACATGATGACAGGACCTGCCTGTAATTGCCTGCCCAGTTTTTCCACTGCATGAGAAGTGCTCCTGGGGGAGATAAGCTTTTGCTGATATTGTTTCCAGGCAGGCTCCAGGAAATCCACTGAACTGTGTCAGGAAGAGGAAGGACTTGTCCTGCTTCACCACAAAACCCAGGGAACTGAAAACTTTACACGCTGTCTCTAGATCTGGAAGGAGTTGTACCTTCAGTGAGCCCTTCGGCAGCCAGCTCTCCAACACAGACAGAAAGGCTGATCCCTGTGTTCTGAGATGAACCGAGATGCGCCTTGAAGAAGTCCCTTAGTGTCACGCAGCACCTTGTGTGCACAATGTCACAACCAAAGACATTTCAGATGAGACTGCCTGAACACAAGCACCCTGCAAGTCAAGGGTGTTGCTGCAGTTGACTGAGCTGATTGATTTCTAGGATGCTCCGGCTCTGAGATCCCCTAGGATCCAGAGGGAGCCCCAACATATAACCAGTAAATCTCCCTGGAGGTGCACGTGCAGCAAGGAAACCTCTTACCGGTGGTTTTTGCCACTCCAAACTAACACAAATCAAGAGATGTGACAGATTATCAGAATTATTTTAGGGAGAAGAAAAGGCTGCACTAAAATAAGGAATAAATGAAATAAAAAATGAGCAAAGAAGGCAGAGAGAACAGGGCATCGCTGTGCCATGCTGCTCCTTCACAGCAGCAGAAAATCTAAGAAAACCCAAAGCAAAGCGGTGAAAGTAAATCAAATACAAGAGGGAAAGGTACCAATAAATCAGAGGTGCAACGCAAATTTTTCTGCATGCTTTGGCAATGTAATGACATACCAGAAGAGGCAAGCTGGTGAAGGAGCTCTGTGATACACCCTGTTCCTGCAGGGCTGCAGGAGGGGGAGCAGAGGACTGCGAACACACACAAACCCCGTGCTCCAAGCACACGCAGCGTGTACGGACAGACAGATGCAGGCTTGGAGGAGAATGCTGGATTCCCTTCTGAGAAACATTAGTGTCGGGACTCCCAACAGGCTGTCTGCCAAGGGGGATAATTAAGCTAAATAAAAATACACAACACTAACAGCTCCACAAATGAGGATAATTTAATTACCACATTCGATATAGGAGACCCACTTCCCATGAGTTTTCCATTGTGACCAGAAAAGAGACAATAGCAACAGAACGTGCTGCAGAAAGGAAGATTCATTTCCTAAAAAGAGGCTTTCTATTAGGGTCTGCATATTAAACATCATCACAGCTTCCCATCATCGGGGCATAATCTTGCCATAAAATTCAATCAGAGTAACAGCTTGTGAGTGTCCAAAAATCAATGGAACCATATGAGAAATGATTGCAGACGCAACACTGGAATTTATTTCAATGCTCAATTCGTGGTGGTGGTAAAGAATATCCAAATAACAGGGAAGCAGGTATCCTGCAAACACCCCTCAGGGAAGAGCTCCTCTCCCTCAGATTCAGAGGTAACACTACAGTTATCTTAATACTACCCGTTTGTTTGATTTTTGGAAAGAGAGATCATTTCTATCCACTCATCTTCCTAAAATAAAATAGTTATTAAACCAAACAGGGCATAGTCTCATCTGGAATCCCAACCCAGCGGCGTAGTTTCACTGAACTGAATTTAGAATACAAGAGCTGCAGATTTGCTGTAAATTGCTGAAATGCAATCGAAAGCGCGAGCCAACGTGCTGGGCTTCTGCAGAGCTTTATACGCTGCGTAATGCCCCTCTAGGGTGCTCGTCTGGTAAGTGAGAGAGAAGTGAAAATATTTTTCCTGCCCTTCTCTCTCTAGTGAAAACACTTAGTGGACAGCACAGGCTCAGTTCTTTCCAAAGTAATGGAGCGAGTGTATCCACTCAATTATTTAAAACAGTTGAGTAATTGCAGTCCTGTCAGCTCAGAAAACATCTCTCTGTTCAAGCTGCTGCACAAAACCATTTCTGTGCAGGCGGCCACAGTAGCACTAGTCTTCTCTTTATTTATTTCCACATTCTCTGAGTCGGAGCCACTGGGACGAGGCTGCATGCCCCTGTTTGCAGCTGGTTTTGCTGCAGGGTAAAACTCAGTCAGTAGAAGGAAGGAGGGAGGGAGGTGGGGACACCTTGGGAGATTTTTTTGGAGGTGGCAGGTTTATATGTGGGCTGTGCTGGCTGACGACTACGTAAATCCTTACAGAAATCTCTCGGGGCATGGTGTGTGCTGAAGATAAGTGTTACAATAGTCGGCTTACAGGAAAATGGATTCAGCCAGCCGGGAGAGCCCAAGGATGGAACAGGATTGGGGAGAAAGTCCTCTCGCTAAAGACCCCCTGGAGAAGCTTCTTTAGCAGGGGTTAGGAGATTGGAAGGTTACAACATTTGCCTTTCACAGATTCCAATGCACAAAGGAAAAACACCAGAGAGCATCCAAAGACCGCTAGACATTGCTTCCCCAGCCCCAAAACACACAGAGAATCCCATCCATCTATCCTGACTGTTTGAAAACAAGGATTTGTTCCTTTCTCTTTACTACTCCCACCAGTCCCAGGCTTTCTGGGACAGTTCTCAAGCAGGTCACAAGAAACAGCTACCAAGGCAAATGAATCATATAAAGCACATGCTGGCAGCACCGAGAGTTTTCACATCTTCGTTAACTGACTCACCTTAATGGGTACTTCTCTCCAGGGTCCCTGCCCAGGTGGAAAAGCAGCGGCAGAGTAGTATGCTCCTCCTGCGTGTGCGTTGTCACTCCAGAGACATTCTGCCCAGGACAGAAATCAACGCCCTGCAGCAAAGGGGAGAGAGGTCGTCAACGGTGAGGCAGGAAAATTCTACCCAATGCCGCTTTCTTCAGCGCCGTGTTCCAATATACCTGCAAAACCCAGAATTGTTTTAAACTGAGAGTCCACTTCAATCTGCTAAATGGGTTCTGATCTGATGGGGTAAATAAAGTGACAATGCTGGCGTTGCACTGACATAAAAACTGGAGCGGACCTTACATTTTTGCCTTATAAAAAAACCTCTTTATAAAATATTAATTCAAATGAAATGGCAAAACAAAAAACAGAGGCGAAACCATTTAATCATAAGAATTCTGCATGTGGAGAGTATCTTCTCCCTTTGGTTTCTATAGCTTAGAAATACACAGAGGGGATGGGATCACTTGGCAGCTCTGATCACAAAGCAACCATCCTGGGGGAAACATCCAGCAAAGCAAGGGCCATCACCGACACCAGGCCTGCAGGATCTGTTTCACCGAATAACAAAGCGAGTCTGGTTAATTTTAAAGAAATGAGTGCATTGGTTGATCTGATTCATAGCAGGCTGGTACTGAGGCACTCCCCTGGGGCTGGAAGAACTGTGTTCAGTCTGGAGATATTCCGGTCGCTAACATTCACTTCTAGGGGGTCAGAAATTGGGATTTTCCCAGCGGTAGCAGCGGGTATGAAGGGTAGACTCTCCCTGAGCCAGCAGCAAGGGGTTAAAGTGTTCCCCGGCCACCAAGGGACAGCACAAGTCCCCTGCTCTCGAGTCCAGGGCAGCGAGCTCTTGCTCTGCCCTTGCCAGGCTGCTCCCGAAGCCCAGAGCCGGTCATTAGCCAGGTGTGGAGCCCACTAATCACCCAGAGCCTGGCTTGGCATCTCAGGGCTAACAGAACCCATTTAAGCCCTGGGAACAGGAAAAAATGCAAAGCACTAATTTCCCTGAACAGCAGATAAAGCAGGGGGCCCTACAGACCAGCAAGGACTAGCGTTAAAGCCGGGTTTTACAATTCCAGCCAACACGCTGCGCTCCTTACAATGCCTCAAAATGCCCCGAGACACGGAGAGAAGGTAAATGGGAATATTTCAATGGAGGTGGGAAAGCAGCTGTAGCATTTGCTTCTAAAACAAACAAACTGAAAAGGCTCTCTACAGATGTTGGTAGGATTTGATTGGCAAACAATTTTCTAAAAATATCCCGTGTTTTTAATGGACAGCTGGTCAGTGGAGCAGTTAATATTTCACTTTTCAATAAAGCACAAAGTTTAGGAGCCCATGAAATCCCATTTATCTGCACAGAGCTATAGATTCCTGAATCACTGACTGGAAAAATAAGAGAGTTGCTTGATAGGTTGTAGTGGTCTACCAATAATGGACTTTAAATGGATACAAAAATGATTGACCTTTCCACCTTCCGACGCCATGGGCCTCTGAAACACACGGCGAAAAATAGATTTTTTTTTTTTTTTCCTCAGAAGGAACAGTTAATGAAAAGGTATCAAAGCCTACATAACATCCAAATTATAATTTGGATGCAAATCAAACAAGCAATTTAATTAAGAGCCTGCTAATTGGTACAATGCTCTCCGGCTGCAAATGGTTTAGTTTGAAAGAAGATTTTAGTCTCTTGGGTATTTGTTTATATGTTATCTTTTGTTTCTCATAAAATCCTGGTTGCTGAGACCCCCAGGCCACAGCCCAGGCTACGTCCCAAAGACTCCTGTGACAGCTTGCCTGATGCCACCAGCCAAAAGCGATCTGTCTTTCTAATCTAACCACTCAGTGCCTTCTTCAGAAGTGGTCTACTGGGGAAAAAATAAAACAAGGGAAAATTAAAAAATCAAGGATACCATTTTACAACACTGATAAATAACTCTCTTAAAATACGGCTGAAAACACCCTTCACATTGCTAAAGCCTTTCAACTTTATCTCCACAAATAAAATTGGCTATTAGTATTTTTATGTACTGTGTGACTGCCAATATTCAACCTACAGAGAGAGAGCTTAAAATATTTTCTACCTGTTCATCAACAAATGAGCAAAAAGAGGTAAAATTACATCCTAACCCCCTGGTCAAGGCATTGTCCTGCATCAGAGTGATGCACTACAGACACAGTCTTGTGTCCCTCTGGCAGAAAAGAATATTTAACTTATCATCCACAGCTCTATCTCATTCTGTTCTGTAAGTCAAAGCATTTTCAGTCCTCAGGATGGAAAAAGAAAAACCAGCAATAGCAGCGGGCAGAAAGTCTGGGATCCCCAAGTCTGGAGTGCTTTGCTTTTCTGGAGCAAACCCAGTATAAATTAATCTGAGATTTGAGAAGTATTTAGAGACGAGACAATCCACACTCTGGAGGATCTGGACAATGCCTCTGGTTGCTCGGACAGTGTACAAATGTGGTCACGTGCGGTGCTGGGATGGAGGGAGATGACAAACCTCTTTGTGTATGTCTTGGACGGGAGAGAAGGAGCTGCCCTCCGGCTCTGCTACCCCAAGCAGGCTGCAGGACAGCAAACTCTCTTCTACACGATAATTTTCAATATGTCACCATGTTGGATCATTTCTCACTCTTCATTAAATACTTTTTTTTTTTTTCTTGTAAAAGCCTGAGCTGACAACACACCCCACAGACCCCAAGAAGGCTGCAGGCTTTAACAATAAATGCAGACGTGCCAGGTTCTCAGCTGGAGCACAAGCTGCATCATTCCAGGGCTGCGGAGATCTCCCTGTTTACACTGACGAGGGACCAGCTTTAGCTCTGGCACTGCCAAGAGGACGGCAACAACCACTGAAAAATAAAATTATGTGATGTGGGAAAAGAGCAAAGAGGGAGCTATGCCTGCCCTAGCCACCAGGATAACAAAACCCAGGTCAGCTACCGCTTCTTCTGCTGTTATTTCCGTAACACTATCCATTTGGCAGACTGCTCATGTGCGGGGATCAATAGCCAGCTAAAGCATGTGCCTAATATTTTGCTCTGTGTGCTACCCAAGGTGATTTGCATTTTTGCAGGTAACGCGGATCAAACAAAGTGGAAGGGTCACTCCCTGTGTTTAAGAAAATTCTTGGAGATTTTCTCCTCGATTCTAAAAGCATGAAAGCCAAAGCAGGAGATCCTCTCTAGAGCATGTCAGCTGCGTGCCTTCTCAGCTGAGCATCAGCTGGCAACCAGAAATAGCTCAGCTCCTGTATCCACTCTCCTGCACAGTGTTTTGCACCACCCTGCAGACCTGCTTGCAGTCAGAGAAATTCCAGCAATCCTTTTTTTTTTTAAAAAAAACCCCCACAACATTTCCTGCACATCAGGTAAACCTTTCAGGGAGCACATCATCCTGCCCTTCTCCCCAGCAATCCTGTAACCCGGATTGTTTTTCCATTCAGAAGATCTAGCGGCTATTGGTTGCACAGCTTATGCTTTAATTTCCAGAGCAAATGGACCACAGGTGCTATGTCAATATAGACACGAGACAAATACAGCTGGTTGCCAGTTTGGGCTCTCGGCCAAGTGATGGAATCACGGCTTGTGTTAACGTAAGCCCTCTGGCAATTCGTCACCCTGGCGCTCTCCCAGATCCCTCCGACTTGACAAGCGGCTGCAGATTTCGATAGTGGCACAGCAAATCTGGAGTCTGGCTCCCCGTCATGTCTCCTCCTTCTGCCACACAAAACCCACAGCAGCAAAACTCTATTAATATTGGAAGGAGAAAAGAAGAGCAGTTAATTAAAGCCAGGAACGTTGTTTCTTGCTGTTTGCCACAGGACGGGCGAGTGGCCGTTCTTACCCTCCTGGCAAATCCTCCCAAACCAGAGCTTGGAATGACCAGACACCTGAAAGCATGAGTGCCAAGCTTCAACCCTTGGACAAAAATTGCTTCTAATGTGTTAACTGTCTGGAAGAGCCCCCAGAAGACGGCAGATCCGCAAGCCTCCAGCGGCTGTGGAGCAGAAGCGATCAATGGCTAGCTCATATGCTCAGAGGACCACAATCAAATGTCATTATTTGTGAGGTTCTACTTGACTTCACATCCCCCTCGCAGAAAAGGCTTTATCGATCCCTTCACGTGGAGGAGAAGGGCAATCAGACAGACTGCGGCAGGAATAACCCCTTTGGCATTTTACATTAAAACAATAGGGTCTTCTGGCAGGCGCCTGCACCCAGCATTTAAAGACACAGGAGCCCTCACAGAGAAACCACTGAAGACTACTAACAAGATACTAAGCTGACAGCAGAAAGGTTGATGTTATCAGCTGCTCTCCAACGATCCAAAGGGCGTTTTCCACACTTTTTCTTAATTATTTTTTTCCCCTTCTTGCATCACTGCTCTTGGAGGGCACAACAACTATTCTCTGCTGGATAGTCTCTGTGGTAGGCAGAGAGAAGGAAATTTAATTTCTCCTGCCTCCACTCCATAGCATTAAATTAGGCAATTCCCGAAGGACTCGCTGGCTACTCAAATAAATCCACTGAGAACACCCATTTTTTCCCCTTTCAGACCTCCCACCAAACGAGGAAGATGAAGTCTACCTATCCCTTCAATCCAGTGGGCAAAATAACTCAACACCACTGTTCATGGTTTAGGGATGGGAATCTGCATCCAGCATCATGGCTGGTAATGAAGAAGCATGGCTTACAGGATAAAAGGATGGATGATGAGAGCAACAAGAAGAATATTTTACATGAGACTCCCAGTAAAAGTCCTGTGTCTTGTGCCATACAAGAGAGGGAGCTCCCCAGGTTTATCCTCAGTTCTTACATCTGCCCCAGCACACGTGGCTGCTTTTATCACTGCTGGGTTTTGCTACAAGAAGAAAGGTGGTCAATGACGGTGGAAGAGCTTACGTGCTGACATCCACCAATCCCAGAGCAACAGGGACTCAGGTCTTGTGCAGGGTGAAGAATTCTGTCCCTCTACCGAACTATTTAAAAATCTTTTCCTATTTAAAAAATATAAAAACATTTTTTTCAAGGAAAGTTTCCTTTCATCTACCTCTGTCCCATTTATCACCTCTTGAATGTCAGAGATGTCAAACCACGTAAACATGAGCCACCTATATGAAAGGAGAGGGAAGCAAGGAAAACAGACCCAAATAAGCACCCCATGCCATCTACAGGAAAAACATCCCACAGAGCGCTGCCTCTCACTCGCTTCTGGGGAGTGAGCCTCCCCGTGATGCTTTCGAGAGTCCAACCATCCAAGAACGCGAGTTACCTAGGCAAGTTCAGCCAGCAGAAAAGACAGCACCGAGGTATCCTCCAGCACTGAGAGAGACTGCAAGAGGTGATGAGAGGAGTCAGACTAGAAAAAAATTGCTTGGGGGTTAAAAACCAAATAAACAAACAAAAAAATTAGGAAGAACAGAAGAACATGCTTCGTCTTTGTGAAAGATGACCAATTTTAATCCCAGGCCATAAGGCAGAGGGTGCAGACCAGTAAGGACACGTTAACGTCATGGGAGTCTAAGGTGGCCATAAACCTGTGTACTGCTTGCACGGGATCCTTCCAGCGTAAATATTCCGAGTGCCATATGGAGAGATGCATTCCTATCCCGTTCTGCTTTCCTAGGCTTTGCTTTCCGTAAGCTGCGTCTCCCTGGTACGTGTTTATTTGTATTTTCATACTTTATTACTTAACTAACTGATACCACATTCAAACACATAGCTGTGCAGGTCAGAGGCCAGAACTGCACACATTCTTTCTAATTAATCTGAAAGACCTGGTAGCTCTAAACAGACCCAGGACGTGCACCCATTTCACATTGCCCAATGTCAACACGAAAATGTGGTTCTGGCTGCTCTAATGACCTAATCTCATCTGAAAGTCAAACAAAAATGCACAGAGCGTGGATTAAAAACAGTGCAAGTTTTCTGTATCAATGATTTCCCACACTGTCAATTAACAAGGGAATTTTGAAAGTGAAAGGAGGTTTGGCTACAACGTGCCATGGATCTGTCAAAATAATGAGATAGTCAACTACCCATAAAACAAACCTCTTAAAAATGTGCAGACAGCTGTTTTGACACATCTGGCCAACTTCAGATCTCTTTCAAATGGATGACATGCCAACCAGATAAATTTGTTTATTCCAAGTCTGAGTTTGGACTTTTGGACATAGAGTTTTGTATTTGAAAGTTTAATAAATCTTCACATGGAATTGCCGATAAGGTAAGGACCCATGCTAAATTAACAATTAACCAGGCCTCGTTAGCTGAAGTTCTACTGGGATGGCAAATCAAACTTATCGAACAGCAAACCTGCCGACACGTGTATGCATTTAAATACGTTTTTCAAACAACATTAGGAAAAAAATTGGCCTTTTTGATTCTGGCAGCAGAACTGCAGCCCAATCTCAATAGAGCTGAGAACACCAGCCACTGAAAGGGGCGACTGTCGTAAGGTGAGATTACAAAACTCCTAAAACAGGGCTCAGAACTGTGGAACTGCTCTGCCTTCGGATTTATTTCTATTTTTAAACTTGCAAGGCTTGTAATTAATGGCTTGAGGACATGAGGAGAACTGGAACAAATCTCAGCCCCAGCTTCCTCTGCATGTTGTTAATGGCTAGTCTGTCCACTAATGTGCTCCAATTTTATCCACATCAACCACATGTGATACAAGCTGCAGGAAAGCAAGTGAATTTTTAATCATCTCTCTGATGTACAGTATAATTGCGGACTTTTATCAGGCAGCAGTTAAACAAAGACTTAGAAAAAAAAATAAATATTCCTTAATTGCACAACTGCCATTGCTCACGGTAGGAGAGCCTTTGAAATGAGTAACTGGTCCCCGTTATCACAGCTACACGCGTCCTCAGACATGTACAAATAAGTACAGATCAATGCAGACGTTTATTTATTTCCCAGCTAGGTATGTAAGTGCGTGTATGTGCTTATATTGCAATGGAGAGCAATTACTCGTGGGTGACATTATCTTCATGCACACGGGAAACGCACGCCTCTGAGCCCGTCCCTACACCCCTACACACGAGCTCCCAGCACCTCTCACACGGGGAAAACCCTCCACACCGTGCCACGGGTGATATATGGGCTTTCCTTGCATGCTAACCTAGACAAATACATTATCTCATTTTAGCCTCTGCAGAATTAGCACCGAGACAGGGTGTGCAATGCATTTCTAGAGCCAACTTTCCTTCTGACTGTGTAAAACAGAAACTTTGACTCCTGGAGCATTACAGTCTTTAAAAGACAAACACACATATTTACAGCCCTGAATGTAAATTACTCCCTTGGAGCTGATGTTTTCTTCTACCCCCAAGACATCCCAATGAAAGAAACCGTGCACTCTTACATCCACAAATGTCACCAGCACTTATTTCTGCACCTGTGATGCCTTGAGGACCCTCCATAAGTTAACAAAAAAAACCCCAAACCATAAAAAAAAATCATACAAACAATCCCTCCCCAATACCAGCCTGCTGTCAACATTGCTGAGAGCTGTGCCATAGCGCGTTTAGTTCATGTCTGAAGGTATAATCAGCGAGGCACATGTGTGAACCTGCCATTCAAGAAATGCCCCAGAGTTTAGTACCCGAGTCTGAGGCAAGAAAGATACAAAAGAAGAAAAATAATAGTGCTTAACACCCAATTGTGAAAAGATCAGCCAGGAAATTACAAAAGCTGTGCCTATTTGGCAAATAAAATGTAAAACATCTTACAGAGTGATATGGGCTCACAGAAGTGCTGATAATAGATTAAACACATGTACTCTACAGTTCTCAGCGACTGCTGTTCTTTCCACTGTGAGGTTCCTACGGCTTTCCTTTTCCCTTTCAAGAAAAAAAAAAAACCACCAACAAACCCATCCCTATTACATTAAACAGTTCAGCGCGCCAAGTCTTTTGTACTAGATCGGGAGATACATGATCTGTTTGGCATCGTTGTAAGGGTAACATGAAAGCTCAGAATTCAGCAGGGAAAGAAGGTGAATATTAAGGGGCATTAAGTGCTGATTAAAGGGAGCACCCCTCAGGACAGCTCAGCCTTTGCTCATTTTCCTTTGCTTGTCTCTGATTTCAGTAGAAGGATGCTGTGACACCAGTCCCCTTGGATTTTGCAGCAGGTCTGGTAGCTCTCAAGAGGCTTTGAATAACAGGCTGGCTTGCAAGTGCACAGTGACATTCTCTGATTTAAAACTCGGCTTTAAAGGGTTGTTTTTCCCCAGGAGAACCAGTGAGACCAGGGTGCAGGTTGGTGCGCTGTTACCTTGCTGTACTCCTCCCAGGAGTTGCTCCAGGTCCAGTAGTGAGCCTTGTAAAGCCCGACTCTCACCGCCATCATCTCGTTGCCACGATAATAGAATATGGGCCTGAGAAGGAGAGCAAAGCTGCATGAGAAAAGCCAACAGGGCAGCCACCGCCGCAGCAGCCTCGCTGATAAGGGAGACAAACACTTTAATGGCGTCTGACTTCCGATCCAGCTATCAGTCAGAAACAGGCTGCCTCCTAATAGTCTCCGCTGCAAGGTTTTCAATTAACATTTTTTAAAGTGTTCATCAAGTTGAGAGCTCACAGGGCGCAAGAATGAAACATTATACAGCTTGGCTGCCGGTGATTGTTAATCCTTGAACTATCAGACCCTGTTATTTCCTATCGAGCGTGCCGATTTAAACACCAAATGTCTCACGAGTGGCGTGTGTGTGTGTGTGCGAGAGAGAAACGGGGACTCACAGCCTGTGTGATGCTCAGCCTCCTCTTCACAGCAGCACTAACTATGTGCTGTTAGTGTCACACGGACGGGCTGGCTGGGGAGGACACCAGATGCTGGCCTGTTCTGGATGCCATCTGAGAAGAACTCCATATGGAAAAATCTGGCAGCCAGACAGGCTTTATTTTTAACTCCTGTCCATTTTTTTTTTCCCCACCCAAAACATCCCTTTGCATCATCTAAACATACCACCAAAACCTGCAGTTTTTTTTCCCAGAGGTTTTCCTAATTAAAAACACATTTGAGAAATCCACTTTTCTCAGAGCATTTGGTCTGCACTCTGTACGTGCTGGGCATTCCAGCAATGCTCCTCTTGTTTCCCCGATCCCGTGCTCTTGTGTTTTGAGGGAACAGTACAAAATCTCACTGTCTGCAGGAGAGAGAGGGCTGGTTTGTTGGTGCAGCTCATCACACAAGGACATCAGCCTCAGTCAGCTCTCTCCAGCCGTTTCAGGCTGCTGACAGGGTGAGACCCTGAAGCCGTTCATCACTATCGGCAGGGTACATACATCTCTGTCTTTCATTCCGAGATGTCACTTGGTAAAACCTACTCACTCCAGCGATGCCACCTTGAAAAAACAGTCCCTAAATGCAAGATAAGATTAAAATCTCCACCTCTGAATGTCAGGAGTGGCCTTAGATCTCTCCTCTTTTAAAATCACAGCCTCCCCTGCAGGTTCCTTGCACAAACAAGGAGCCCTTCTCCTTTGTCACCAGGAACTGCCCGTGAACAAAGGGGAAACTCGCTGCCAGCAGTGCCTGCTCCTGCATCCTTAACCCCCCGAAACACCGGGGCAGCAAAGGCAGCTTGAGAGATCTGCCAAAATGCAGAACCTGAGCTAAACCAGTCCCATTAATGAAATAAAAAGCCCAAACAAACATGCCATAAAATACATCAGTCTCCCTTTTCATTGCTATAAACACTCACTATTTGACAAGCTACTACATGTCACTTTGATTGCGGGTGTCGGGGTTAGGTTTTTGCTTTAAAAAAAAAATTCCCTCTTTGAAAGAGGATTACAGTTTGTACTCAAAATTCTTCTATTACCCATTTCTTTTTTCCCCATTCACTTTTTCCTTTTTAAGCTTAAAAGAACACAACAACTGCATTTCCGGGAAAGTTTTTGGGGGCTGTAGAAACCGTGACCTGGTGAGGTCTGGGAGGAAAAAAAGAAGGAAAAAAAAGAAGGAAAAAAAAAATCCATTATGTACCTTGAGCAACTGCTGTTGTAACACAAACTGGTGCCTGCAATGAAATTCTCCTTCAAAACAACAAAGAGGCTTTCCAAACTTTCAGAAGTAAAGCTGGGCTAGGCTGTGTTTGAGGAATACGCAATGCCTGATGGCAGCCACCGGCTGGGCTCTCAGGTAATACTGTACGACAAAAGCAGTTTTAAGGAACAAAGCCTTACGTCCAACACAGAAAAGAAGTCAAATATACTTTCCATGCATACGTTTCCTCACTGTCTCACAGAGAAAAAATATGTTTGTATTCAGATTTCCCAGGCTGCCAGACTCCTCACCAAAATCACAGACCTCTCTTGCCCTCCTATCCTTCCAACAAGAGAGCCGAGGATACTCGCTGTCGGATCTCCGTGCCCGTACCCGACAGCTGACAGCAAAGATCCCAGGTCTTTAACCCAAATCTTTTCTTGCAAAAGCATCCAGAAAAGAAAGAGGATGGTGGGAGGAGGTGGGCTCCCCGCTCATCTGCAGCAGCCCAGCCTTTCCCTCCAGCCCCTCTCAGGCTGGGGCTATAAACACCCAGCATACTCTGGGGATGTTTTTCCAGTAATAAATAATGTATTCTCCCCTAGCCAGGCTACAGTTCTCAGGCTTTTATCTCCCCTATTGCCATATGTTGTTGCAGGGATCCCTGCTAACCCCCTGACATTTTCATCTGTCCCCAGACTCCACTGTATGGCAACATGCCACATGTCAGGAAATCCCACCTCTGCTTGCACCACCGGAGAATTAGCACGGAGCGAAAAGCGCTGGTGCCACCCCACCTCACTCAGCGGGAGCAAAGGCACATCAATTCAGTTTGTTAAATATTTCTGTAAGCTTGATTTGAAAAATAACCTAAAATCTGGCATAATTTCAGTTTAGAGGCAAGGGTCAGAGCTCTGGGCTCGTAACTAACCTGTCAATTAGCTCGCCCTGCAAGATGGCAGGTAAAAGGTCGATGCCGTCAATCTGCCTGTCACCGGGAGGCTGCAGTCCCGCCAGGGAGAGGCTGGTGGTGAACAGATCCATCACGTTGCCCAGCTGATGGCTGACCTGAAAAATCAACACAAACGCATTTGCAAAAAGACCTTCAGTAAAAGCCACAACAAGAGGCTGGTTCCCACCCAAGCAGAAGTGTTGCTTCCTGAACCTCCTTCTCTGCTAAGCATCTTTTGAGATTATCTCCCTCGACGGTGCTGCAGCCACCAGCAAACCTCCTATTAAAATACTAAAGGCAAGGAGACAATCCATATTTCTCCACTTCTAGGGAGCATTTGCATTTTGAGTCATTTTTTCATTTTCCTCTCTTGTCACTTCTCTCTATGTATCCACTTTACAGTAGCATGTTTTCGCAGAGTTCAACATAATTTAGCAAATTCCAAGTCATTTGTGGATTGAAAATCAGCACTTAAAATGAGAAAAAAAAAAAAGTCCTTGATTTGTTCCCTCACTGGGTCATCTCTGGAGTCCAGAATACCCTGAGAGAGTTCCCAAAAAGCACAGGGATAGATGGATAATAACAAAAAGAGCTCAATGACTTCATCTGCAAACCATTTCCAACAATTCAAGAACTGTAAAGTTGTGGTATTTTTAGTATATATTTTAAAAAGAGAGAAAAACATCTGGGTTTGGCTCCAATAGAGATGTGCAAGCTTTTTTTTTTTCTCCCTATTGCCTTTTTTTTTTCCTTCCTTAATTGAAAGCCATACTTATCTCTCTGATCTTCATTATTTATATTTTTAAAATCTAAAAAGTCTGTTCAGACTGATTTTTTTCTGAACCGTTGCTCCCATGCTCCTCGTGGTATGCTCCAGCTATCCGCTGTAGGACGTTTAATTAGCCAGTGACACACTAAATCGAAGCAGATACATTCCAACCAAGAGCAAGACTGTTTTGCACCGCACAAGATGCGACATGAAAAGAGCCTTTTCAGCTGTACCGCTTGCTCGGAGACAAGAAGCCATCTGATACAAGCCCACATCTGTAAGAACAGAAGCACTTTCTGCCTGCAATCCAAGTCCGAGCAGCAGCCTCGGGAATGTCAGTGTGAACATTACAATGCTGGGAATATCAAAGACTTTTCAACTCTGAATCCTCTTTCTACTCACAAGCAGATCCTCAGACTGTAAGCTGACACTAATTATTTAAATATGACAACAAATGATAACATGGTAAATGATTTTTTTGTGAGATGCTGGCTCTAGAAAAAAAAAAACCCAAGGGAAAATGCTATTTTTGCTGGGACAGTAAGCCTTTTATTAAGAGACCGGGCTGAAAAAAGTGAACATTTAAAGGAAGAATTAACAAGTTAAAAAAAAAACTGGAGAAAGCAACATGCAGGGGACTGATTACAAGTTTAACATTGCAATACCACATCACTTGATTACAGTAATTGCCAATTTTAATGGCTTTCATTCATCAAAAGGTGTTGGCAGGAAGACATACTATTACAGCTGCATGCAAGAATACTTCCACAACGCTTCAGAAGAAATCAAAGTGCAAAGCTCTAAGCACAAGAGGAAGCCTGACCACGGAAACCCTTGCTCAGGAAAACAGTTGGAACAGTTGCCCAAGATCAATAGATCTTTGCAGAAGGTCTCGGGCATTTGAGGTTAAGCCTAATTCATGGACATCACTGCAGCAGGAAGAGGTTGTGCTCAGCCGGTCCTTGCCAGCAGGGACGAACAGAGACGAGCCCACAAATCCCTCACACAAAGCAGATGTACACATGAAGCTCCCTCTCTGCATGGGGAAAAGGACGGGGATCTTCCCACGCACAGCTGTGGAGAAGGAAGCAGAGCCGAGCCCTCTGCCGGGGTAACCCCACTGCTTGCTGTGCCCGGGGCCGTTTGGCAAACACAGAACCAGCGCTGGCTGTGCCATCCATAGGAACAGCTGCGGCAGACAGCGCTGTGCGCCCTTGCACTGGCTCTTCTCTGCCCTCAGATGTGCACTCCAAAAGGACTGACATTAGAAAACCAAACAAAATAGTATAGGTGCATTAAAAAAACCAAATCCCATCCCCAAACCATTGGCTCACACCTTACAGAGCTGGGCAGCTTCACGAGCGACTGGTGTTGGGAATGCTGTGCTCCCTCTGAAGTCAAGGGGGATTACAAGTGCTCAGGACCTCGGCAGAGATGCTCAGTCCCTCGTAGGCTCATCTGTCGGCTAATTTACCCTAAGCATGCCTCAGGAGAGCGGCGGGGTCAGCAGAACACCATCTGCAGAGCCTGGAGTCTCATAAAGAGGAGATCTGGCACACGCCTGCTCCCTGACAACTGCTACGGCAGGAGCAGCCAGCAAACCGCTGTCAGACTTTGGGTAATTAGACCTCTCACAATTTATAAGGCAAATCCAAAAGTCACTTTTCTTGTTGTCGCTCCATTCCTTCGCCTCAATCTTTCGATAACAGGCAGCAAGAGGCAACCGCTGACCTGAGACCCGTGCCTCTAATATCACCTAATTTATACATCGCCCTGTGACAATCCTGCGGGGCCACCATGGTCTTCTTGTGCTGGCCCTTATTAACCAGAACCAGATGTAGATGACTCTCTTTAATCATCCAATTACGTTTCTGGTCTCAGACAACATTTTTCCGTGAAGCAGAGAAAACTTCTTAAGGAAATTAAATGCCCATGCCACAGCCACTTGGATTTATCTGGGCTCTGCAGCACCACATTGAAGAAGGGGGGGGGGGGAGAGGAAAAAAAGGTTAATATTTATATAAAACTTTGAAGTATTTTCAGAGAAAAATAAAAAAATTACCATTTTCTCCTGTCAACAGTGCTCTTTCATTCTAGTTGCCTTTCCCATTTATTTCTTTTTTTTTTAAGAAAAGAAAAAGAAAAATCCAGAGAGGGCAACAGCCCAGAGAAAATAAATAATATATAAAAAAGAGTGAGATCAGATATTGGTCGTATCAGTGAGAAACAGCCGGTATTACGCACGTAAGAACGGATTTTCCCCCCCCTCTTTTTCCCCCCCTTCTTTTTAATAAACTCTCAGTATACACATAACGTCTTTAAGAAAATGAAATCCTTTTGCTGTGGGCCACGTCGCTAGAAGAAATAGTCACCACTGCTGTTATCAGTGCTTTCAAGCTTTAACTCTGAATCAAAGGCGACAATTAATAAAGTCGCCCCCGCCAGGAATGGAAAGGAGGAAAGCTAAATATTTGAAACTGGGTGAACAAATGTCAGGGTGTTTTTAAATAAAATCCTTTTACAGTTATCACAGCGAGCAGACCTGATATCCCTGTCTAATTCAATTTCAATTTGCGCCCCATGGGAGATAGTGAAGAAAAGGTTGCAATGCTGTCTTTGGGTTGATATGTTCTTTTCTCCTTCAGGAAGCAGGCACGAGAGAGGAAGGGGAGGAGGGTGAGGGAAGAGAGGAGGAGGATTCAAATACCAACAGAATAAGAGTCTTTTTTTTTTTTTTTCTCCAGTTGGATCCTTCCAGAAGGCAGATGTGATGCAGGGAATGTTGAAATGCTGATTTGTTGTGAATTCACCTGGAAAACGTAGCTGAGGAGGAACCTGCAGAAAGGCTGTTTGCGTGTGAATAAATATTCCTGATGGGGGGCCAGAATTAACTGAATGTTGATGCTGAGAGCAACACGTACTCCCGAGGCATCCCTCTCCCCCAAAAACCTGCGAACCAGCCAACTGCACCAGTTATCCCAGCCTCTATCGATACCCTGTCGAGTGTTCACAATCCTGTCACCTCACTTCTTTTGCTTAAATCTGCATTATTTAAGCAAACAAATGTGCTCTTTAATAGAAACAAACCCCCCAACCCTATATATCAATGAGATTATTAATAAACTGCCCGATCCCATCAGCAGAATGAGCCTTCCACCCAAGAGCTGGATTTCCCTGGCCAGAGACACAACCCCTCTTTTTTGGCTGCGGTCGTGCCAGCTGAAACAGTCGCTGGCCCTCCGCCTGCTCCTCAAAGCATCCACGGCCGGGAAGGAACCACCATGGCACTGGGAGCAACCCCAGCGCAGGAAGGAGGAGTTCACCCTTCAGCTTTGTACTTGGCACTCCTGAGAAGCTTTTTGCTTCCAGCCTGCTTCAGGGCTCCCAAGCCTTTGTTTCCTCCAACTCTTTTGAAAAGAAAGAGCAATGAGAGACTTTGAAGCAGTTTCCCCACATTTTACAGCTACTTGGACTACACAGCCCTCAGGCTGACTAGTCTAAACTCACAGTCGAGAAGATGCTGAAGCTACAGGCTGGAAGATACAGAAAAGCAGCCCAAAGTGTACTAGAAAACACGTGTCTCTTCACTTACTAGGTCAGCAAAAGGCAATTAGGAAGCAATAACTACAGGCCATCGTAGCGTGAGCTCTATTTCCCAGAAGCAACGCCAAACCTCTCACCTGCCGTCAGTGCTGCTGTGCGTGCCCGCGCTGGAGCCTCGATGGCAAGAACACAACAGAAAAGACAGATAAGTAGCCATCACATATTTGCTTATCAGTAGCATCACACGGGGGTGTAACTCGGAGCAAAGCAGCACATCCTGGGGACAGAGTTCAGGCTTCTCAGGGTCCCCAGGAGGACATTTGGGAGTGTCACACCTGCACGTGCAGACATTCGGCACACAGCACCGTGGAGCCCAGGAGAGGCTGGATTTCAAGTTAAGGACGTGCTTAAGTGCTGAGGATGGTATCAGCAGTGGTGGAGGAGCAGATTTTCGGACACATACCTGCCCCAAGAAGCCTTACGCACACTCTCCAGCCTGCGGAGCATGCACGGGCTCATGACAGTACAGCATCGGTCTGTCCCCCCACCTATGCAAACACGTCAACTCCGCACAGAAACGGCTGTTCACGGGAATTCAAACGGCTGTGGCCTCAAGCAGGAAGCCGTGCATCACACCAGGCTGCCGAGAATGTTTTACACCACATAAAGCTTTGCTGCTACACCACGTGCAAAAAACTACCTGTGAGTGGGGCACCAGCCAGTCCCGGTTAGAAAACGAGCAGCACAGTGATTTCTCTGCTCATGTTCTTAATTATCCTCTGAGTTACTACAATGGAAAGAATTTTTAAATTTGGTATTTACTTGTCCCCATTTATAATGCATGTTTACTTTTAGCACATTATTCAGTTTGGACATGGAAAACAAAACAGTCAGCTTCAGTTTCATGTTCTCGTATGCTAGCCCAAGGCTGTTGTACTTGGCTTGTAAAGGCTTTATGGAAATGTTTAAATTTAAACAAAGAGACTGTTTTCATTTCAAATTGAAAAAATAATAAAACATCCCTAGTAGGTTTTATGAACTCTTTAAAAATGATGAAACCAAACTACCCTCCTGCCCTCAGCTGCAGATCTAAGCTATCCGATGGCTTCCTCCTAAATGTAAGCGATAAATTATCATTATCCTGACTCAATTATACCACTGAAAAGGAATGCAACTTAGAAAAATGTTTTATTTATGAATAGTTTGCAGTCTTAAGCACAGTGCCCAGTTAATGAAGTATCACTTTCTTCAGGGATGAGAGATGCTCACAAAGGGGAGGAAATCTGTGTTATTTACTTTGAACCCTGCCTGCAGAGGAATTGATTGCATCTTTCTTTAATGAGAACAGGGACAAGAGAGGCTGGTAGTGGCACTGGAGGATTATTTTGAAGTGATCATATCTGAATTTGTATACAGGAAAGAGCAATAGTCTGATATCTAGACTTCCCTGAGTGGAAGGTGAGAGCCAGGAGGGTCAAATCACTCGATACTTCAGGGCACAGAGAGTGTCAGGGGGGTGACACACTCCTGCTCTCAACTGGGACACACGTTCGCAATGTGTCTTTATTCTCTGATTCGTTCAAACACAGAACCCACTAAAAATCCTGTGGTCCAAATGAGTAAAGGGTTTAGACAGAGCAGAAAGACAGAAAGACCAGACCGCTCGGTGCTCACAGAAGTGCTGATCATAGACGCTCTGTGTGCAGCTTTGCAATAATGAACAGGAATGGCATCGTTCTCTAGGGGCAGCATCCAGCTCCTTATTCACACAAGCATCTAGACTGACATGGGCATGTTAAAAGTCTGATCCAAAGCCCACTGAATCCAGCAAGAACGGCTCTATTCATTTCAGTCCACTTCAGAGCGATCAGAACCGTTCAAAGCAGATACTCACCCCTCCCGCAGGTATGTGTCCCGGCCACCAAGCAATGGCTGGCTCTCTCATGCCACCTTCAAAGGTAGTTTGCTTGCCACACAGAAAACGACCATTGCTTCCTCCTAGAGAGAGAGAAGGAGCCATCAAAAACAGGATATGCAAATATCACATTCCAAAGGGACACTGTCAACCAGGAAATTTTTAGGCTAGTTTTAAATGGATTTTCATTTCTGCATGAATGCTTCTTCCGAAGTTGCTTCGGGTTTTGTTGTTGTTTTGGTCTGTTTGCTGTGTTGGATTTCTTTTTTTATGATGAAATTTTAGGAGCGTCTGCAGGTCAGGGAGAAAGTAACAGGTAAACACAACTTGCTATCGACCAAACAAAGAAAAAAAACCCAAAAACCCAAACAAACAGAAAATACTTTGCTGGCATTTTCCTTCCCTTTAAGGATGTTAACTGCTGTTTGCTACTCAAGGAAATCTGACACTTTCAGGCAGAAATAATATTTTTTTCAGAACCCTTTTAAAGTAGCAGAGCAGCATTAGATGCAGATATGAGAATGAGAAAAATAATCAGGAGTTCCCTGAATGCTCACTCTCAGAGATAGCAAGCCCTTTGCAGGGATGTCTGGGTGTTTAACCCAGCCCTGTAGCTAAGCTTGCTGAGGAACAACCAGGGAGGTCTTGCGACTGATTCCAGGTCACACAAAGTCAAACACAGTGGGTCAGCTGAAAGCAGAACTCAGGATACTCCCTGCTCTGTGGTCCAATAACCACGAGACAGCCTGCCTCCAAACAGAAAAGAGTGGGTTCTAAAATCAATTTGCAATTATTCTGTTTGAGACAAACAATCATTTAAACAAAAGGAAACTTGTAAACTAACAAAAATACTTTTTTATTCTTGATATTTTTCATGAGAGCTAAAGAAAGAGGGACTCTTGAACTGTCTGCAATTACTCAGAAGGTTCAAATATGCATTTGGCAGACTGAAGAGTAAACACCCTGCGAAGTTATTGTGCCTGGTCCTAAATAAATTAAAGAATATTCAGCCCCTGACAGCGGAGCACCAAGTGGGAATGCACACAGGTGAACCACCACACGGGGCTAGGTCCATTAGGCAAGGAGACCTCCTCCAACAGTGACCAGAACTAATGAAAAGAAGCTCACTCTAAATGTAAGTGCTCTGTATTTTGAAGCTTCTTGTAACTGCATAAAGGAAAACCCCAGCCCAGGTTTATCTGAGACTCACCTTGTTTAGGAGCTGAAATGAGAGCGGCCCCGTTATCTGAGGTGAAAAACACAAAAGTGTTCTCACTGATACCCAGGTTCTGAAGATGTTTTAGGATTTTTCCAACGCTGTCATCAATTTCTCGCACAGCATCCCCATATCTGAGGCAAAAGTAGAGGTAAAACATTAAAGGCAGCAGAAGAGGAGAGGTGTCACACAGCATAAAGCATTGCAATCAGCCACAACGCTTTTAGCGGATGGGATTTACACCGTGCTGCAGGGAGAAATACTTCTCTGGTGCATCAGGTACCATCATCAAGTTTTCCTTTATCACTGCAAAACCTGCAGAGAGCAACCTCTCTTGGGTACTAAGAGTCAGAATTTGTTCAGATGTGAGTGACTCTCAGACAGAGACCAGCAGCTGATATAAATTTAGCTATAAAGTATTGAAATACAGGCAAACCCTCTTGGCCACAGATTTGAAGCTAATAACATAGTTTTGCTTACAGACGCTGGTTTGAAACTGCATTGTCAGAGCAAGGCTCACAACACCTACACAGCTCTCTGCCTCCTGTAAATTGTGTTTTTCATGCATGCTTTTCTACTTGCTGCTCTGATTTATAGGCTTTTAAAACGGGCACTAATCATACAAAAGCATTCCAAAAAACCATCTGTGCCACATACAGCACTTCATTACTCACACAACTGGCAAAGGAGCTTAGACTCCCCCTTCTCCCCCATTTCAGTCACATGATCTTCATTTCAGATCATAGCAAAATTATTAAAGAACAATCCCAGCAAAGTCCTCGCTAACTAATGTATTTCAGCACACATACGCACTTTCGAGAAATGATCTATATACTTGGATCCAATAAAGCCTTGCTTAGGTTTTCTGTTTCTGCAGCATGAGGTATTAATCAGAAAACCCCAGTAAACCAACACCCACAAAACCAAGACTTACAGTCCTCTCTGACTAGTGCCCAGGAAATGTTTGGAGGCATAAACAGGAGCGTGGGTAGCATCAATCGCCCAGTATAAAAAGAACGGCTGCTGGCTGGCCTGCTGCTTGCTAATAAAATCGAGAGCTTCCTGTAAACAACAATAAAAATGAATTTAATGGAATCATCCTCTGCCATCTAAATCTCTCCAAAAAAAGAAGCATGAAGTCACTGTGGCTTAGAAACCAGTATTAAAATCGACATTACCTGCAGGTAGATCTGAGTCAAGTTGGCTTCACCTGTCTTCAGATCAATTTTGAAATCTTCATAATATCTTAAGATAAAATGGATCAGAGAGGAAAAATCAGCAATTCGAAGGAATATACAACATGAAAAGGCTTTTCCATCCCTGTCCATTACTTACACGAGCACATCACTGTTGCTACTCAGCAAATTCTCTTCAGATATGGAAAAGAACATCACTGTATTTTTTCTTATGGGAGAAAGCAGTGAAATGGCTTGATCCAGATTAATGACTACAAGATTTGGACAAACCTGAGCCACCGACCTTTCACGGTTAAGCTATTAAAACAGGGCTAGTATGCTTAAAGATCTTTAGACACCAATCAAACAAAGAAGGGCAGGGGGCAGTCCCTAGAACAACAGTAAGTGAAATAAGATGACACCAGGTGCAAAAGTGAATGGACAAGTGTGGCACAGACTGTGGACTTGGAGCCTAGAACGGTGTTACACAAACAGACAAAAGGTTACTACAAACAGGAAGAGGAGGAATAAAGAGCTCTTTCAGTACAGAATGGAACCAGCTTCCAAGAGAAGTAGTGGAGTGAAATCATCACAGGAAGCCTTTAGGGCGTAACGGGATAAGCAAACATCTCTGGGAGGGAGGCTCTGGAGAGCAGACACATCCCCAGATGGTCCACACACAACCTGTGGGTTGGTCTCGGTACTCGGACCTTTATTAATACTCGGAATCAAACATCTAGCTTCATATTTAATGAGCTTCAACTTGAAATTTAGATGGTTAGGTACCTTCCTGCTTCTGTCCGCCTTGTGTGTTTTCCCACAAGGCTTTCCCTTGATTCTGTTTAAGCTCCAAGCCTTGCAGGGCTGGATATTGGCCATCCCCAGACTAGGGGGAAAGTCCTGTTCAAAAGTATGAGGGCAAAGGAAGAGATGAGATCCTGGCACAGGATGTTGTAGAGACCAGAAATACGAATGGGTTTAGAAAAGCGACACAACTAGTCCATGGAAGGTAAGTCAGTGGCTGTTGAAGATCTGGACACTACCTGCAGCTTAGGAAGGCAGACAACCATACAAGAGAAGGACCATTCCACGGATCTGTGTTCTTATACCCTTTCCATAAGCATGCACTACCAGTATACAGAGCATAATGGATTAACTGGGTCTGTTCACATGTTCTGTGACCTTTTACAAGCATCTTTTCCTCACTGGCTTACTGCTGAACTGCAGGATATTCAGGGCGCTCTGTAGTAAGCATCTCAGATCATATATGAGGCAGGATATTCCCCATGCTTGACACACTATAAAAGTCCCCTGCACAGGGTGAAGTATGTGCAGATCACTGCCCATCCAGTTGAGCCTGCAGCTCTAACTCTGGAGCAGCTGCTGGTTTTGCCAGCCCCTTTTCACTGAAATGGGTTTGCTACGCTAGCACTGATCTTCCAGCACTGTAACGTCAGCAGGGAAAGCAAAGAAAATAGCATTGCCGGGCACGTCGCTGAATTACCTGCCAATCATTTCCCAGTCCCTGTACACAGGGATATTGGGGAACGCTCTGTTATCGAAAGGTCCAAAATGGCAGTTGGGGGATCCAAACCATTCATCAAACCCATGCTTCAGGGGGTGGAACTGGGGCCTGTGACCCAGATGCCTAAGAACAAAAGAAACAGACGAGTTAAAATTCTCCTGCAAAGAAGCAAATAATCATCTCATCAGAATGGCATGCAAGAAAACAATTTTTGCCTAAGAAGAAAAACTTCAAGCATTTTAATCAAATAAATGACTGCAGAGCATTGTCTTGATCTTTCTCATACTTGTTGCAAGCGCATCCGTGCGGACACACTCCAGTGCTGACATATGTCCCATTTCAGCCTACTGTCCAAGCTTTGTTTTCCATTATTTCCTTCTATTGGTGTCTTCTCTCATGCTGTCTCCATGATCTCTACCTATGGACTGCTCTGCCCAAAGCCATTGCAAAGACACACATAATGTTGTACTTAAGGATTCTGATCTACAACAAGTCACTTTTACACCACTAAGCTGTAAAATCACAAGGTAAAGCTCATTAAATGTACCATTATATCTGCATTCCCTTTATGGGGTGCTCATGCTGCCAAAATGGTACAAAGAGACCTGAACATAAACGAGAATGAATTCTTTATGCTCACACGTGAACATAAAACACGTTTAGTTACTCCTGATGACAGCTCCATTCTACTAAGCAGCTTGAACTTTCTCCATCCTTAACTTCAAGATGAAGCTCCTGCCTAACCTCCAGCTTCTACACTGCAAATTCTCCATTTATACTATCTTGAATATAGAGGATGCCCATCCTCTCCCAGTCTCTAAAGCAGATCTTTGTGGATTAATGCTGATTTAATCATTCCAGCTTCCGCTCACAAGCCTGCATCTGCAACCTGTCCACTTTGTGCCATCACCCTCTGCACACTTTCTGAACATAAGGGGCATAAAATGCATTCCCTGAATTCAATTGTCCACGGTGTTATTCTGAGCTATTCCAAAAAGTGTTATAACAGAAAATAATCATCATTCCAGCTATGATCATATCTCACCGATGTAACTAGAACTGCAAGTCTGACCTGCAGGATTCTACCCCTTGCTCAATCATATACATGTAAATACAAAGCTATTCCTCGCTGTTTGTACAAAGGGGGACATGAAAAAAAATTTTGTTAGAAGAAAGTCCTAAGAGAACTTACAGAGATAGAGCCTTTAAAAAGGTATCAAATAATTACTGAGATGCAGATTATTCTTTCCCTCTCACAACATGCAAAAAAAAGAGAGATATATTTAATGAAATGCACCAAATTCTCAAACAGTCATGGAAAATATTTGTCTTGCAAACATATAATTACACTGTGGAATTTACTGTCACAGGACACCCTGAGAAGTTTTTAAAAGGGATGTTGAAAGGATATAAAAATCTTCTGGAAAACAATCTTTCAAAGCCCTAAAATTCTATGCGTGGCCAGGATGAGACTGCGATTTAACTACTGTACTTGCATTTCTTTACACCTTTGTAGAAAGCAGGTGATGTGCACAAATGCTAGAGACGGCTGCTGCCCGGTACCACTCCCTTGTCCTGCCCAGGGCAACGATTCTTGGGTGCACAGCGACAGCACGCTGCACATTCATCTTTCCTCTGCTTCTTGCTAACAGCTGCAGGTCCTTCCAGATTTGCTGTTTTCCGAATAACTGCCTGGAACCAATCTGTATCTGCGTTGTTTATTTCTTTTCCCTGGGTGTATGAATTTACATTTATTAGCACTGAACTGCATCTTATTGCATTCAGCCCACTGATCCGATTCTTCACGGCCACTCTGCTGTTTGGATTTATGGTAATAAATAATTCACCGTCTTAGGTTAGTTTGCTTTCTTTCCCATTTCAGCAGCACCTGTGAATCTGACCACAATTCAAACTCACTCTTCTCTAGCTTGTTAACAAAACTGTTAAATAAATTGTATCCCACTACTTTCCTAAACAGTATCCCCCCGATACCACTCCTTTGTGAAGTCTCTTCATTAACAATTACTCTGTTAACCAAGCAGTGGTGCTCTGGCGTCTAGGCAATTTTGAAGTTGCCATTTTTACATTTATTTATTCCAGCACTTTTCCAAATTGTGAATCAACTGCTCAGAGATCCCCAGGCCCCACGGGATTCCATTACAGCCCACAAATTTGAAATTTGAATGTTGCAAATGCACCAGTTTCAACTATTACACTGGTAATCCCACTGTGGCTGTTTGATCTGAATATCTGTCAGGCTTTTCCCTTCTGATTCTTCACAGACATCACAAAACATTGGTTTTTAGAAGTTCTTCTGTAGCCGTTACAAAGATTATACAGTACTTCCATGAAAGTCACCTGGTATCAACTACCCCGATCAAGTCTATTCCTGTCCACTATAACCCTCTACACTTGATGAACAGTCTTCAGTGTAGCCCAGGAGATGTCTGCATCTCTATTTCTATACCACACGCTTCTACCCTCCCCAAGAAAGAAGCTTGCACAATTTAGTCTATTAACAAAGATGCCCAACGTAAAGCAGAGGCCAAAGATAAAAAGCATGTAGGTGCTCAAGGCAAGTTCCAACAGAACATCTTGGTGGTTTTTGATTAAATTAAGTAGTGTGATACATGGATGAAAGCACAAAGAGTTGAAAGGTTTATAAATATATATATAGACCTAAAACCCCCTCCGACTCTTTGTATGAAGATCTATGTATGTACTTGTGACAGTCACACTCAATTCAGAAATTCATCACAGCAGGGGACAAGATCCACCACAGAGTTCAAAAGCTGGACATCTGAGCTTCAAAACAGGTTTTTTTCCCCCCTGTATTTCTGGTTGTTCTGCTGCTCCTTCACAATCCATACACACGCAGACTGAAATCTCAAAGCAAGAAATCTTAAAATAAATTTACCATTTGCCAACGATCTTATTGACGTAGCCAGCTTTCTTCAGCAACTCTGGAAGCAGTAATTCAGAATCTGGGATTCCTCCTACTATATACTGTGGTGTGTATGCTGTGTAAAACAAACAAAAAATATTTCCGACTCTTACAAATATTAGAAGCAAGCAGCTCATGGCTACCCATCACTAGAAGCATTATTATTGGATCAGAAACAGCAATTAGTTTGAAGTCCCAGCAATATCGCCCTTGGGAAGCCCTCCCAGGCCACAAGATGAAGAGAACAGGTTATTTCGGGTAGATCAACGGGAGCTCTCCACCCACTCGCACATGACGGCCAGTAAACAAAGGGGGCTGCCATCACAGAACGAAGACAAGACCCTTGAAAAGGGGGGGGGGTCATACAGAAAGCGAGTGCTTTAGGAGTGCGTTGGAGTTGCTTTTACTCTTGCAAATTTGCTTTATATTTTTAAAATGAATTTTCCCTAAATCAAATGATCGATAAACTTGCTCAGACTGCAAGAGCTGAAAGAAATGATGCGTTTCCCACAGTCTCCTGGCCCTTGAGAACCTCAGGTGTGACTCTGGCTAGGACGGCGGTAGCCACACACGCTTGCTGATACACAGTGGGAATCCCTCCGGAGCTGCTGATCCTTGCCCAAGCATGCACAGTCTCACGTGGTGTTTGTCAGGCTGGAACCACTGACAGGAACCAAAACCAACCCATGGGCGTTACAGAACTGGTTATGAACTGGTAATCTTCCCTGAAGCACCCACAGGCACAACGGTGCTATACAACTGCCAGGGCAGCTAGACTGACTAACCTAACTGCCACGGTTAGGAAACCGGCTGCTGAATAAAACTGTGAGCTGCCTGTTTCCTTACTCTGGGTGTTAACATACCCCCACGTGACTTTCCTTCACCAGACACCAATTAGACTGCCCAGAGGAAACGCTTCTCAGCCAGCAGAAGCAAATAGATCGACCAGCCTTGTTTATGTCTCTTCATTTGAGGAGGTTTTCTGCTCGATGAGGAGGAAGCAATAAATTTCATGCTTATTAGCAGCAGTTAACATGGGAATCTTTCTGTGCCACTCTGAAGGATCCGTAAGGGAAGATCACCAAGCCAAGCCTTTGTTCAAACAAAACTTCCTACAAAGCACAGGGGGAAATCAAGAGAGGAAGGCAAATCAGGAACGAGCCCATACCGTTTCTGGCATGTGCATTTGTGGTGTAAAAACCATTCCTCACTGGGAGCCGGCCCGTCAGCAGTGCTGCCCTTGCTGCAAATAACAACAAAAACATCTTTATTTTACATGCATTCTCTGCTTAATATTAATATTGAAGGTTGAGGACAGTGCACTGAGTGAAGCACGTCAGTGTCCTTTTGCCACAGCCAGCCACTGAGATCACTCACATCAGAACACGGAGCAGCAATCCTCGCCAGTGAGCCAGGGAGATAGCCAGGCTCTGATACGGCACCATTTGAGTTATTGCAGGACAAACTTGACTGAAATTTGGCCTCTCCGTTAAATTACTGCTGAAGAGTAATTACTTTCAACAGTCAATGTAGCAGCCCTCCTATCTCAGTAAGTCTAAAAGGAATATCTGACGTATCTGTGTAAGAGGAAATCATAACACAAGCTGATTACATGCTTCAGGCGAAGTTTTCAAGCTTGCCTGAACAAGTCATATTATAGCAAAGAAAGAGCTGTCCAGCTCTGACAATAAAAGTCAGGTCCTGACTGCAGGAAACATTTAAACAGATGTTGAACTTCAAGCACATGACATTTAAACAGATGTTTAACTTTAAGCATATGCAGCACCACCACTGGACTTTGCAGGACTTCAGCGTATTTTAAATGCTCGTCCTGAGCAAGGACACCATCAGCACACTGCCAAATGACATCCTAAATGAAAGCCCAAATAAAAAGTCCCTGTTCCTCAGTTTTGTTTCAGTTCTTGGTTGCCAATCAGGTTTGGGGAAAAAAGAAAAACCACAGAAAAAAACAATACGGATAAAAGTATCTGTGTCTCCCAGACCCAAACGGTTCTTTTATCTCTGGTTCCTCCCCTAAGAATCTTGCAATCGACCAGGGTGAAAAACAAACTGCTGCCATTCCTTGCATGAAAGTCTCACCAAAGCCAACGGAATCAGACAAACCATGTACCAACTACATTCAGCAACAATTTAGATACTGCTTTGTCTGTTTATCTGAAAATAAGAAAGATGAAAAAAATGCAATGACTGAGGCTAGAATACTAAACTAGAATGTTAAAAAACATCCTTTAGCTGGACTGATTTGATCACTAAAACACTGCTCTGTATGAGCTGAAGATTGTAGGTTTTCCAATCAAAACATAAATAGAAAGGGAGCAAAATGCAAGATCAAAGCACCAAATCCAAGCTCTGCCCTGAGGGTAATCACTGGTTTGGTTGCTAGTTCATGTCAGATGCTGGCAAGCGGCCGAATCTTCTCAGAAGGTGGCATGCTTATGTGCTAGTTAAAAACTGGAGTTTACTTACACGGAGAACAGAGGGGGTTGGCAGTATAGAAATCCAGGAAAAGCATCCCTTCCGAAGCCATCTGGTCTAAGTTAGGAGTTTCCTTAGAAGGCTCTCCGAAAACTCCCAAATCACCCCAACCCATCTGTAAACAGAACACACCAAAAGATGTCAAAGTGCTTTTACTCTTCCACAACAACGCTTCTGGGCCCACATCACGCTTTTATTGCATCCCTTCATTTCCAAATCTTTATAGTGCTCATCTCCTTACCTAGGGAGTACTTCACAAACGTGATAAAAATCATCTTCCCCAACCCTGTGCAGCAGGGAACTATTACAGTTTTCACCAGTAAATGGAAACTGAGGGATGAAATGACTTGCTAACGGGCATTAAACCGCTCGTAGCAGGATGGGGACAGAGCCCTAATGCCTTCACTCTTACTCAAGTGCCCAAAGGCTGGCAAGCGCACGCATCCAGGGAGGAAAAGGAAGTTACACATGACATGCTCAGAGTTGTATGGCCGCAAAGTCTGACCCTTCAGTCCTTGGCTACATGTCTTTGTGTTGGAGCATTGACCCCAAGCCTCCATCTCAGCCCACATTGATCTGTCTATCCATCTGTGTATCATACACAACCAGAAATGCAAGGAAAAGGACTAAATGCCAAAGCAGCGCTGCAGGAAAAGAGAGAAAGTGTTTATTTTCAAAGCAAGCTCTGGAGAGAAACCTGCCAGAGGCATCGTATGTCACTCTGCTTATCTGCAAGACAGCGGTTCCACCCTGCGTCCTCCTCCGAATTCAGAGGGGTCACACGCCAGGAGAACCATAAAACTACCACCGTGCTGTTTACATTCATTGCTGAAAACTATTACTGGTAATAACAGAAATAAAAGTAAGTGACTTCAACCAGAAGGTTCTAGAAGGGAACAACTTAATGAGCAATTAAGCACCATGGTTGCTAGAGATTATATTATGCTTTAAAAAAAGGCAATAACTGTCTTTAATACAGATGCATATCAGGTGAGCAACTGATACAGAGGGCATAACGCATCGAGATCTTTAGAAAACCATCTGTCTGCTCCCCTCGGAGAGTCTAACGTGTACACCGCAGCCGTGCAGTGTGGAAAACTGCTGGAGAGCTGCAGGGCTGGCTGGTGGGGTGTGAGCAAGGGTGACTAAATGGTACCACCCAACACCAGGATGGGGACTAAAATGGGTGCAATGGGATCACCCCAAGTTCTTGATTCTTCAGTATCTTTGTGATCGAGGAAGAAAGAAAAAACAACTCACATTGTTCTAATTCACACGCAGTGACAGAGTCACAGAAGTTTCTGAAGGATCAAAGGAAAAAGCCCACAGAGATGTATTTTTAATGGACAACATATTAAATAAATAAATAGTTCGCAGAAGCTCCAATCAGGATCCGTGCCTCACCACATCTCACGCCGTACCAACACTTCTAGAGTGGGGTAATCACTGTCCCAAGGAGCTTTCATCTTGAAAATTACAAATGCCAGCTTGGGGGGAAATCTCGCTGAATGGAAAATTGAGACGGACTGCCAGAGGCTCCACTGGCCAGAAGAACCAGGCTTACAAGGTAATTATCTTGTACAGGAGTGTAGAAACACTCCGAAAACAACAGCCAGACAGTCATGTTGAATTGGCGGAACGGAGCCAAACAGGCGATAAGGATTTGCCCACCCTTTGAGTCACATACCCACCCTCATTAGCTTTTCAAGTAGCTTACAATGGCACACCATGCATTTCTGCTACAAACACATCGCAAAGACACCATGAAAATATCAGAAGAGAAGTAAAACTGGAAGATAGCATTGACTCATGTGGCTAAAACCACCACAGGGTGCAAAAGTAAAAAGACTTTTAGTTAAAACAAATCTGTGATTACTTCTTCTCTTTAATAATTTACTGCTCCTCAACGCCCTGCTCCAGAAAAATTAACAGAATTAGTTTTTCTCTTGTTTAGTTCTTCAGGAGGCAAGTCTGGGTTTCTAAAACATTTCCTGAACCATATTGGAGTTTGTCTAGACTTGCAGATGCACCTTATTCAGTGCTACTACAACGACATCTGCCACTGGCAGTAGAAGACGCTGCCACAACTATTTTTATAGGCTACAAAACCACACCTTAAGTCAGAATGATTCTGTCAAGGTTTGAAATTCACCTAGACACCTTGTTTCTCAACATTTACAAGCTGGTGGAATCCTTTGTCAAGGCTTGCAGAGCTAATTGCTCAGTCATTATGAAAGAGCTGATAGATAAGATGATTAGACTTCTCGATAAGGTGTGCAGGGCTGTAAGCAGCAGTTCCAAAAGGCTTGCATACGGGCTTGGCTTCACAGATGTGACTTTTTACACCAAATCTGGAAAGGACTCAAGGAAGAAGGCAACCGAGCGTGTTGGCTTTCAGAGTAAGTCCTTACAAGCTCATTCAAATATTCCTGCTTATTTCAAACTTTTCCAGACCATCACATCAACCCGTGAGCTGCGCCCGAGTCACTGCGCTGAGGACCTCTGACTGTGAATCACGGTACAGACCCCGTTCGTGTGCTGTCCTGTGGGCGCTGGCCTGCTGACAAAGGGAAGAGATGAACAGGGGTGGATGCTGCGTGAACCTGGAAACCCTGCGACCCTGGGGGGATCGCGTGCACCAGGGAGAGCTCAGCTCCACAGGAGGCAATGAGACAGAACTCTGGGGAGCACAGAGCAGCAAGTAAATGCTCAAGACACGCTCTCAAAACACAACTTTTCTCAAGAAAACACCCTTGATGAGCACTTAGAAGTATGTCCAGAAAGGGTAATTTGCAGGATGAGGCTCATGAGGAGCCAAATGATGAAACCTCTATTTAACCCTCAGCACCAGCACAGCTTTGGACCCAGCCCACACACCACGATGCTCAGGGACCACCACCACAGCATCTCTGACCCAGCCCATGCACCACAAACAAATTTCCCAGACATCAGAACGCTTTTGACAGTGGTCCTGCCCAAAAGGCACTGGCACTCAAACTGTGCCCTGCCGAGCACCATCACCAGGGCCTGGGAGAGGGTGGGTCACCACGGGAGCCCCTCTGCCTTAGCTCTAACTCAACTGGAACCAGCACCCTTAACCCCATAACCCCCCCCAGCCCTTAACCCCATAACAACCCCCTCCCCCAGGCCCCAGCCTGTCACAAGCACCCTCCGGAGCCCAGGTCCCCATTTCCCTCCCCTCCACCGACCCCTTCCCATGAACCCAAGCCCCCCTTTGGGGACAGGTACTCAGCCCCCTTCTCCCTCACGCCCAGGCCCCCTCCTGAGTGACCGACACCCCCCTCAGTGTCACTTCCCCCTCCAAAGTGCCTTTTCCTCAGTGACACGGGCCCCTGTCCCCCCAGTGACAAGGTCCCGTCCCCCGGGGGTCCCCCGCTCGCACTCACGTCGTCCATGAGGAGCAGGAGGATGTTGGGGGGCGCGGAGGCCGCGGCGGGGCCCAGGGCCCAGCACAGGCAGAGAGCCACCAGCACCGGCCTCGCCATGGCAACTGCCGCCGCGCGCGCCCGCCCCGGGTCACGTGAGCGCCGCCGGCATCACGTGACGAGGGAGAGGGGCGGGGCGGCGGAGGCAAGATGGCGGTGTGCATCGCTGTGATCGCCAAGGAGGTGGGGCGGGGGGAGGGCTGGGGGGTCTGAGGGTCTGTAGGGCCTCAGTGGGGCCAAGTGGAGCTGTGGGGCCTCAGGGGAGCGGGGATGGGTCTGAGGTTGTGGGGTCTGAGGGGACGGGGGGATTGTAGGGCCTGAGTGGGACAGGTGGGGTCGTGAGGCCTGAACAGGGGTGAGGAGAATGGGGCAGGGTCTCAGGCTGTGGGGCCTGAGGGGGACAGGGAGGGTCAGGTGGAGCTGTGGGGCCTGAGTGGGGCTGAGACGAGCAGGGCTGTGGGTCTGGGTGATGTTGTGGGGTAGGGGTGAGGGGAATGGGGTAACAGTTTCAGGCTGTGGGGCCTGAGGGGGACAGGGAGGGTCAGGTGGAGCTGGGTCTCAGGTTGTGGGGCCTGAGGAGGGCTGAGGGGAGAGGGCCTGGGTCCCAGATTGTGAGCCCTGAGCAGGAGTGAGGAGGGGAGCAGGGCTGGGGATGTGGGGTCAGGTGAGGTTGTGGGATAGGGGTGAGGGGAACGGGGCAGGGTCTCAGGCTGTGGTGCACGAGCAGGGCAGAGCCTTGGTAGATATGCGGGGAGCGGGGCAGTCACTGGAGGTTGAAGTGGGGTGGGCAGGAGCAGGCTGCGACCAGGGCAGGGGCAGTGAGGGCAGAGAAGGTGCAAGGGTGCCCTGTGGTGTCCTGGTAACCTGCTGCCAGGAGAGGAGGGGGTTTTTCCTCAGAAAGAGCTGGAGACAGGCTCTGCTGGGGCAAGGGGGCAGGGCCAAGTGGTGAGAAGACCTGAGCCTTTTGTGGTGCCTGTGCAAATGATTCTCCTGCCTCTGGTGTATGGAGACAGATCTGCTCCAGAAGTGCTGTGAGGTGTAAAGGGGGGGCTCTGCTGTGCTGGCTGTGAACATAAAATGGTTAAAATAGCTTACCTTCTGACAGCAGCAATTCCTGAGGTGAAAGCACTGTCATGGCATCAGCTGTCCCGCAGTGGAGCGGCTGGTCCCAGTTAGTGTAATTTGTTTTCCTCGACAGAACTATCCCCTCTACATCCGGAGCATTCCAACCGAAAACGAGCTGAAGTTCCACTACACTGTGCACACATCCCTCGATGTGGTGGATGAAAAGATCTCTGCGATGGGCAAGGCTCTCGTAGATCAGAGGGAACTGTACCTAGGGCTCCTCTACCCAACTGAAGACTACAAGGTGTATCTTTCTAAAGCCTTTGCCATGCCAGCATGTATTTGTAGGATCTTTCCTCCGTGTGGGAAACCTCTCTTCCTACTTAGTGCCGTGTTAAAGACATCAGCAGAAAATATACAGACTTGTTCACTGACCAGTTTGTCACATAGAACTTCAGGCTTGGTGCCTTGGTCAGTTCAGCAGCTGCTTTGTTGCCCAGTCAGGTGGTGGAAAAATTTATCCTCACCCTGGATGTTCTTTTGGCCCAGATGAGAGAGTGCAACTTGTGAAAAGTTGCTTGGTGCAGCTAGAATTCACATTTCATAAACTGGGTGCTTTATTCCCGGCTTAGTTAAAACAGTTGGCTATGACTAGAACAAAGCTTAGACTCTAAACACCAGTGAAAGTAGCAGGAGTATAAAGGTGTCTCTGGATCAGCTCTGTAAGTACCTACATCCCAGGTGTGGGGCCTGATTTCTCTCAAAATCTGTACACCCCAGCCACAGCTGTCCCACTGTTTTTAAGTCACAGAGTTAGTATTTTGAACTTTGTCTTTTTCTCTAAATCCTGCAGATGGAAGTTATCTGCTGCAACAGACCTGACTTGTTTTTTTTTTTTTCTGATTGTTAATTTTTTAAGTCCCCAATCACGCTGGCTGATATTAGAACATCTCCAAGTCACCATGGTCTCCCAAACAAGAATAAATAAGGTGTCTGTCTCATTGAAACGGTTCTCAAGAAGAGAGAAACCCTCACCAAGATAGCTAGTGGGAGGCTGCTTCTGAAATTGCAAGGCACGCCTTACAGCGTAGGAGTGAGCCTGACCTGAAGTTATCAAAGGTGGCAAAAGTCAGGTAGAAAGGGGATACAGCTCCTGCAGTCTCGTGTCTGCCTTACCTCAGCTAGTCCCAGTTATGTGCTGGGCGCAGCAAGAACGCGATGTTTCCTCTCTACCTGTTTCTTTGAGTGTATTCCAGCCTTGTAGTTGCTTTGCCAGACCCTGGTGTGTTGGAAGCACGCACCTTAACAGCTGCACAGATACGGCTACGTGACAAACTCGAAGGTGAAGTTCGTTATGGTGGTGGATTCCTCAAACACAGCACTTCGAGACAATGAGATCCGCAGCGTAAGTGCAGGAAATCAGAGCACAACTTGCCACATCAGTGTTTTTGCTACTTCCACTTATTCATAAAGTGCTGAGAAGCAAAAAAAATTTTAAAAATTAATTATACTACAATCCCATTTCAGATGTTCCGAAAGCTGCATAATTCATACACGGACATAATGTGTAACCCTTTTTATAACCCTGGGGACCGTATCCATTCCAGGTAAGTCAGCTGGTCTTTCTGATCTTTGTCATCTTTCTGGAACTTGCCGTGTACCTCTGATGCAATAGTTCCAAGAGCATAACCCCAGTGGTTGACCAGCTCAGATGTGCATGCTCTGACTGCCGAGATGGAGACCAGCTGTGTTGTCTTTGGACCCTTGCTGCATAACAGAAAACTCTGAGAGGTCTCATGAGAAGTTATGCTGAGCTCTCACTTCCACCTCAGAACCAGCACTAGAAACATTAGCTCAAGAAAATTAACTTCTCGGGGGGAAAAAATTTCCCTGTTTCATAGGTAAATAAGAAAAGAAGCATAGGTGTGTAGAGCAGGTTAAAGAGCGAACAACTGCACGTGTCCATGGGCATTCAGCGTGTGCAGTTCCTCACTTGTGAGGGCCAGCACCCCCCATTTCTCATCTGTCGTCTCACAGGGAATTTTAATGTTGGGAGTTTCTGTTGTCTAGGCAAGAATTACTTCTTTTACACTGTGCTGAGGCAGGTCTACAGACCTGTCCTTGCTTCAGCTTAATTAAAAGTCATTCTTTGCTCATAAAAACTACATATTCAGCTTAGGGAAAGCCCGCTTGCCAACCAGTAAGAGGCATCATTAGCCACTGGTTTTGTTACAAGAGATCTGCTGTGCAGAACTAGCTGCTTCCTTTAATATTCTGTTTGTTCCCTTCTCTAGGGCTTTTGATAACATGGTGAACTCCATGATGATGCAGGTGTGCTGAGGCTCTGCCCCTTCTCATCCCAGTGCTGAGAACATTCCCCGTGTACAGGAGTGTGCCTATGAAGTGATGTATATATTATCTCCCTTCTGTGTAATATTTTGAATTCCTTCTATGTAAAATAAACCTGACACCTGCGAGGTTTGCATTCATTTCTACTCCAGCCCACCTGAGCATAGCACAGCAGTCACTGCTCAGCTTTACGCCTTCAGGTGACATGTGAGAGGCAGCTCTTCCTTCAGGAAGGTCAGCTGTGTCAGCTGGAGGTCTGTTCCCTACCGCAACGGGTGCAGCTGTGCCCC